>JAADXI010000229.1:0-31119 GCA_023337615.1 Pythium brachiatum | reverse complement strand
ATCGTCACCGTGTACGGCGACCGATTGGTGCGTCACCACTTTCTCGTCCCTCCATCCACGTTACTATCGCTGCATAGCTAACTTCTCACCGTGAATCTCTCTAGGATAACGCGCTGATCTGGTCCGAGATCTTTTCGCGAGCCAGCGTGTTCGACAAGTTGGTGCCGTCCATGGGCAAGCGCATCTACAAACTGTATCGCGACACGCCGGACGACAAGCCGCCGGCTCAAGGCTCTCGCTGGAGCTTGTTCCAGCACGAACGTCACTCGTTCACTGTGGAATTAGGCATTGAGGCTGCCGATATCAACGAGAAATGCCCATTCCCAGGCGTGTGTTCACTGGCACTGAACCATCTCTCGCAGGACTCGGATTCCTACGTGGAGGAGATGGAATCGCAGCCCAACGACTACGAGCAGCCACGCGAGTACTTGGATATCGACGTGGTGGACACAACGTGGATGGATAATAACGTCCACGCTGTCCGCCACAATTACTTTAATCTCAACCCCACCATGGTAAGTCCCGGGGACTAACCTAGGTGCAGATGCGATTAGACAGGGACTAACGCCAATTTGTTTGTTGTATAGATCGAGGACCTGCGGCAAGTGATCGTGAACAAACGCCGCGCGCGCTTCCGCGCAGGACTACTGCCCACCGTCGCCAACGTGCACATCTTTCTGGTGGCGCCGTCCCACATCAAGAACGACTAAACCAACCGGGCAAGGTCGATTGAAGATGTTGCCCCTTCCATAACTTATACCACCACGAAGAATATTGCACAAATCATGGACGATTGTCTTCTGTGGACCTTAAAAAATAAGATACAATGCCCTGTACCCATCATCGCCTCTTCATCCAATCATCTGCCACTTCATTTTTGTTTCTAACCAATTACATCGCTTTATTTCGTTGGGTTCGGGTTTGAACTTTGAAAAGCATGCGCCAGCACACCAGGCTGGTGACCAGCTGCTGGTTCGCCTTCATTTCCTTCCCACTCTCGGCGCCAATTTCCCTCAACCTCCATTAACATCCAACTGCCAGTTTCCAATACAAACCTCCAGTTTCTTTGTCTTCAAATTTTCAAACACCCACTCCTCAACATCCTTAAACACCCCTCAACCCCCTGTCTCCTGTTTTCCCGCCCTTTCCCAGTGACAACCATCGGGGTTTTTTCCTCGCCCCACACTTCAGTCCTCCACACTTGGCCCCTCACCACCTCACCACCTCACTTTCCAAGTTTCCCCGCCGAGCGCAAGCGTCCTCACAGCGTTTTCGTCCGTCACCCCCACACGTAAAGTTCCTCCTCTCCAACGCCAAGCAACAATGCGCGAGATCCTGTCCATCCACCTTGGCCAGGGCGGTATCCAAGTCGGCAATGCCTGCTGGGAGCTGTACTGCCTGGAGCACGGCATCCAGCCGGACGGTCAGATGCCGAGCGACAAGACGGTCGGCGGCGGCGACGACGCCTTCTCGACGTTCTTCTCCGAGACGGGCGCCGGCAAGCACGTGCCGCGCGCGGTGTTCGTGGACTTGGAGCCTACGGTGTGTGACGAAGTGCGCACGGGCGCCTACCGCCAGCTCTACCACCCAGAGCAGATCATCTCGGGCAAGGAAGATGCCGCCAACAACTACGCGCGTGGCCACTACACGATCGGTAAGGAGGTCGTGGACCTCGTGCTCGACCGTGTGCGCAAGCTCGCGGACAACTGTACGGGTCTCCAGGGCTTCATGGTGTTCAACGCCGTCGGCGGTGGTACCGGCTCGGGCCTCGGCTCGCTTCTGCTGGAGCGTCTGTCGGTGGACTACGGCCGCAAGTCCAAGCTCGGCTTCACGATCTACCCTTCGCCACAGGTGTCGTCGGCCGTCGTTGAGCCGTACAACTCGGTGCTCTCGACGCACGCGCTGCTTGAGCACACGGATATCGCGGTGATGCTCGACAACGAGGCGATTTACGATATCTGTCGCCGCTCGCTCGACATTGAGACTCCTTCGTACAGCAACCTCAACCGTCTGATCGCGCAGGTGATTTCGTCGCTGACGACGTCGCTGCGTTTCGACGGCTCGCTGAACGTCGATATCACGGAGTTCCAGACCAACCTGGTGCCATACCCGCGCATCCACTTCATGCTGAGCTCGTACGCTCCAGTGATCTCGGCTGAGAAGGCCTACCACGAGCAGTTGTCGGTGGCGGAGATCACCAACTCCGCCTTTGAGCCAGCGTCGATGATGGCCAAGTGTGACCCACGCCACGGCAAGTACATGGCCACGTGTCTGATGTACCGTGGTGACGTCGTGCCAAAGGACGTGAACGCCGCTGTGGCGACGATCAAGACCAAGCGCACGATCCAGTTTGTGGACTGGTGCCCAACCGGCTTCAAGTGCGGTATCAACTACCAGCCTCCAACGGTTGTGCCAGGCGGTGATCTCGCTCGCGTCCAGCGCGCAGTGTGTATGATCTCGAACACCAGCGCTATCGCTGAGGTGTTCTCGCGCATCGACCACAAGTTCGATCTGATGTACGCCAAGCGTGCGTTCGTCCACTGGTACGTCGGTGAGGGCATGGAGGAGGGCGAGTTCTCGGAGGCTCGAGAGGATCTTGCTGCTCTTGAGAAGGACTACGAGGAGGTCAGCGCTGAGACCGCCGAAGGCGAAGGCGAGGAGGACTTCGGTGAGGAGTACTAAGTGCTGTCGCCAGTTGCTTTCTGCTCCGAGTACGTGGACGCGTGCAAGCACGCAGTCAGTCAGATTTGATTCTTGCATTTTCAGCCTAAAGTTCATGAATTCTGATTTGTTTGTTGCAACAATTTCTGTGGGTTTCTGATGTTTCCTGTTTGCTGGGTCATTGAAGTGCGCACACGGATCCAGTGATAAAATAGACTAAAACCAATGGAACTTCATGTGGAAGAGAGGCTTGCGGCCTGCGTGGCTTGTGGCCGTGCCGAACGCAACGCGATGCTAGTTGCGATACTGCCGAGCGGATTAAATATGGAGGACACCGTGGATGTTCACACCAGGCAGCCGTAGTCCGGCGATATCTGGAGGAAGACGTCGTCGAAGAAGCGTTCGCTGTTGTAGTCAATCTGGCTCGAGGGCTCTTGTTGGTTTCCGTGGCGATCGTCGTGCGTCATCGGGGCACGGAGCTCTTCGTACTTCATCCCGGACGGAGCGTAGTCATGGTGGCTGCGCTCACGGTCGTCATCCATGTGGTGGGGCGAGCCACGCACGGCGTGCTTGTCCATGGGCGAGTCGTGGAGGTAGCGGTCATAGCCCCCGTACGGGTGCTTGTAGAGACCCGTGACGATGATGGTGTCCTGGTTGCCGTGGCGCATCGACATGCTCGGCAGCTCCGAGGCGAATGCTCCCATCTGCGGCTTGCTCATGAGGGGCGGCGACGCCTGGAAGTTCTACAAAAAGAAAATAAATAACATCAGACACGGATCATCAAACATGTAAAATGCAAAATAGACTCACCGCTTGTGGTTTGCGGATGGAGCGCAAGTGCGAAGGAGCCGGGGAGAAGTCTCCGAAGGTCTTCTCGTTGTCCGCAGGAGAAATCGTGCACTCCGAGAAGGAGGCGGAGCCGTAGCGAGGGCTCTGCGACGACGTGTACGAGTCGTCATCACCCGAGTCATCGTCCTCGTTGTCATCATCATCCTCGAAGTGGTGCATCGGCAGGCGACCAGAAGGATCGATGCCATAGGTCTCTGGGGACATGAGCTTGTCGAGCTGCTTCTTGAAGGTCGCGTACTGGTACTGCTGCTTGTCGTTCAGAGCGCCTTGCTCCTTACACCGGTTGAGCTCCTGGAGCGAGCGCTTCAAGCTACGCACTTTGCGGTACGGCCAGTGGCGGATGCCGATGGCGCGGCAGCGCTTCTTGAACGCCGTGGCGCGCACACCGAATTTCTCGGCCGCGGTCTTGAGTGGGAGGTGGAAGTGGAGACTGAAGGCTTCAAAGTTGCATGCAGGTGACATGAGCAGCATGGCCTTCTTGGACTGTGGGATGCGGGCATCCACGGAGATGGAGCCGGAGTTTGGGCTGCGTACATACTCCTCGTACTGATGGTGGATGTCGTCCATGGATGAGTGCGATGTATGCAGGGGCGGCATGTTGCGGTCGAGTGATTCTACTCGAGATGACATCATTGATGTTGGTCGTACGGAGGTCTGGTTGATGTGCTAGGCGATGGAAGAGAAGAATGAAAATGATGAAGAAGCTGTTGGAAGCGAGCCACCCAGAAGATCGATCGAATGATCTGCCACCACAGCAAGAAGCGACAGAGCAACAACATCAGGGCCAAAGACAACGACAAAAATCAAAGTTGGGCAACATTCCACAAAATCACCAGCGACAAAGATGCAGTCGGCCGGTCGGTCGGGCAGGACGAACACGCTGTGGGTGTGCGCTGCGTACAGATCCCAGCACTCACGCAAACAAAAACAAAGCTATTTGCAATTCTTGCGGTTTGGACGCCAAGCCTCTCCAAAGTTTGGGGAGGCTTCGCTTCCATTTTCCACAGGGGTATACACTTCTCCCAGATGTATACTTCTTGTAAAGGCGCAAAGTCAGCTCAAAATCCTGGAACATTTTCGATATACGTTGACTATACAGCGCTGGAGAGCCCAAGATGCAAAGGGCTAGGGTGTCTGCCAGTTTGTTCCAACTCGCCACAGAGAACACAGTCGCAAAAGTTCGATGGAGCCCTGCCATCTGCCGATTTGTCAGTCTTTTTTTCGAAGAAAATCCAAGCTGCAGCAACTTAGATTCCTGATGATGCCAGCAAAACGAAACCCCTTGATTCCTCTTCTTCTTCATCTTGCTGAACGCACCACAGCACGAGAAATCCACGCATTCGCTGTCGATGACAATAGCGTCGGGAATACTCGCCGCGGATAGCGTGGGACGCGAGACATGCTCTTGGACAGAGAAGTCTCAATGACGTCGCGGAGACGACCCTCGAGCCACGAGCGTCCCGCCAAGTGACAGACCGCGGCCCTCTGCACGATGCGAAGCGCCTATTCACTGTGTGAACATCAATGTTCATTCGCGACCGATGGGTACATTCGACCAACAGACCAACTGTAAATTTCGGATGTTGGTGCAACATAAGAGTTGTTTTGTTTTCTTCTGATGGTCGTTTCGAGGCCGGAGGGTCCAGCGCAACAGGGTATAAATCTCGGCTGCTGCTTCGAGGCAACATTTTCCTGTGTGGAGTGGGCAACTCACTGAGTGATTTTTTGGGAATCGATATGTTGCCGAGCGTGATGATCATACTGTAATGCAGGAGAAGCGGGGCGATGGCGATCGTCGGCGGGGGTTTCACGATCAGGAATCCACTTCAACATGCAACATACCCTTATCAAGCAACGGTCAGAGTATTCAGCATATATGGTTTCCACTTCAGGGGACGATCTTGAAACGTCACAAGTCCGTTTTTTCTTTCTTCTCGTTCTTGGCGCGATCTCACCCCGCACACTGTGCCGAAACCACTGCAACCTTCTGCTGCCTTGCTACACCAGGCAGGCTTGCAATCTGATTGTTTGTCCAACGTCCAACAATCCCTCGAACAAAAGAAACCCAGGCAGCCCCCATGGCCCTTTGAGGGCAGCCTGAAGCGGCCTGGCAACCGTCCATTTTTCACAAGCACTCGAAACGGTGTTTTCTGCAGTTACCGCCGTCTGCACGCGGATGATGAGAGCAGTCTATCATTCTATGCTGTACCGTAGGTTCTCGTCTCGATCCCCCCCAGCTTCAGCGGTCTCTGATTGAGGCAAGGGCTCCTCGACGCACGGAGGTTAAAATCCCGCGTCCTGTCGATGGCAGTTGCAGCGAGTTCGGCCCTGCATCCCCTTTGTATTAGTGTGGCGTAAAGTATTGAACAGGAGCAAAGAGGATGCGCAGAGACGGAGCGGCAACTTCAACTCAAACTGGCGTTCGGATGCGAGGAATTAAATTATATAAGTGGATGCGGCCCATTTCTGGGAATCTAAGTGAAAGTGACCATTCACTTGTAAGTGAATGGTCGACTCCGTGAGCAAGCGGGCAGCCCGCGGAGCAGGGCCGCGCGGTATTTGCGGAGGCGGGCCCAGCGACGAACAACCCAGCGCGCGGACACCATGCATCGATTAGCTCGATGTTTCTTTTTGTGAGGGGTCTGGGTGGTCTCCCCCCAGCTGGCTCGTATCCCATTCACTTACAAGTGAATGGTCGTTTCCACTTAGATTTCCAAAAATTGGCCTCATCCACTTATATAATTTAATTTCTCGTTCGGATGCAGTGGCCGCCCCTCTCCCCCGCTGCTCCCCTCCCCTCCCCTCCTCCTCCCTGCACTTGAAGCTGCGTCTACACGACAACGCTGACGCGTCCAGGCTGAGATCCTCTCTCTTTCGCTCCCCTCATGCGATTCTCATCGACAGCCAGAGAGACGAACAGAGTTGATGGAGCAGTCTAACCTAGCTCCTCCGGACGACTGACTGATTGATCGATGCATGGACTGATCTGATTGATGCCATGAGACGCGGCAGCGTCTGGCGGCGGTAAAAGCACTTGCTAAGTGGGCGTGTGTGGACTCCAGCGTGGAGAGCCACCGTCTGCTCGAAAGCGCCGCCGAAGTTTCGCGTGAAGCGGCGCCGTCGCCTTCTCGACAATCGCGAAATGCCATGGAAAACGTGCCTAAATGCCGTTGGAATCGCCTGGGCAGCCACATCTCAGCACGTAAGGAAGAGAATCACGCCGACTAGTCACGGTGATCTGATATTGAAGAGCCTCCATCCTATATCGCTTCGTCTGTGCCTGGAGTCGTCAAACTCGCCACCTCGGCGTAAATCTTGGCGATCTCCTCGGGCGAAATCGCTTCTCCTGTGAGCAGTGGATCACCCGGGGGCTTGCCGTTCTTGATCGGGAACGCCTTGGTCGTGAGCAGGTTCAGTAACCGCTCTTTCGCGAGCAGCTTCTCGATCAACCGCTGGCGTTCCACGACCGTGAGCCGCTGGTGGTCACCCACGAGCGTCGTCAGCGAGCTGCTGCTCTCCAGTCGTCCTCTGCTTCCGATCGCTGGCATGAGAGGCGTCGACGGATGCGAAGCCGCACTCGCGATCTCTCCACGAACGTCATGGATACACTCCTTCAAAATCATCTCCAGCTCCGTGCGGTTCTGTAGCTCGGACTTGTAGGCCGCGCGCACTTGCTGTAGATTGCGGCGCTCCACCTCCAGCACCCGCTTGAGCCGCTTGATGATCTCTTTGTATCGATTATCGGCCTCAGGCGTACTGCCTGCCATCAGGAGCCCACCTGCACCGTTGCCACCGGTGGCTGTGTTGGGCCGTAGCTGGTTTGTGCTACTCAAACGAGCTACCTTGGGCAGCGAGCCCATCGACGACCCGGACGAAAGCATCATCCCACCGGAAGAGCGTTCGCGGTCGTCCTTGAACTCCTCGAGTTGTTGCTGTAGCGACTCGAGATCACTGCGCAGTCGTACGTTGTCTTTCTTGACCGTCACGAGCTGCTTGACCAGGAACTCGCGGTCGTTTTCCTGAGTCGTAAACTGCGTTTTCAGCCGCTGGTTCTCGCGTGTGAGACTTTGGTTCAGTCGGTCCAGACGATCCGCCAGTTCTTTTGTCCACTCGACCTCGGTCTCGAGCTGCTTGCTCTTCTCGATCCACGCTGACGCGCCGTCATCCGTCTTGTTCTTTTCCGACTCCAGCTCCTCCTGGACACTGTACAGCCGCGCACGGAACGCACGCAGAAGATCCTTCTCTTGCTCTGTCATAGTGCAAAAATCCCCACTGTAAATCGCATTTTAACTTTCACACCACAGCCTTAGCTTGAAAGCCCCACCTTGTAAGATCTTGCTGGTCCGGTCTTGGACGTGGTCCACGTTCTCGATGATCGCGCGGTGCATCGTGCGTAGCTTGTCCATGGTCGAGTCCAGCGACGTCTCCTTCGCCTTCTTGGCTCGGGTCTCGTTGAGCTGCGCTTCTAGCTCAGTGATGCGCACTTTGTACTGCCGCTCGCGGCGCACGTAACTCTCCTGCCGCCGCGCGAGCTCCTGCTCCATTTGGGATACATACTCTCGCTGGTCCTGCGAGTCCACAGCCTCGTCACGCTCTCCACTTGTCGGACTGGACGAGTCGCCAGCCACACTCAGCCCCAAGATCTTACTGCGGAACTTGGGTGTGCTGTCCTCCGGCGTTCCTGGCTACGCATACTCAGTCAGCATGACCCTCGTAGTAGGGCCAACCCCAGAGCCCGTGGCCGTACCTTGCGTTGCGGAGACCGCGCTGGCTTGAGCTTGCTAGGCATGATGCGCGTGCTCTCTCCACGCAGACACACACCGGTCGCATCGCCACAGGCCGTCGCTGCTGGTCGAGAACGAGGCCATCAAAAAACGCGTATTTTTAGCAGCCAATCACTGTTATAATCTAGAGCACGCTCGCAATTGAGACACCCCGTTCCACAGCACGTTCTCCTCGCGTGGGAGCGCGAGATCCTTGAGGCGAAGCCATTAATTGTGAGCTGCCAGCGTGCGTGTCCTACGCAGTACGCGACAGCTCTCCGTGACACTGAGTCAGTGTTTAGATCACGGTACCCGCGGTGACGACGATAGAAAGAAAAGCGGCCCATCTGGAGTATGGAAAAGAAGCGAGTGACCACGAGTGGCTCCGGACGCGCGTGAAGTGGCCCAGCCCACGCAAGAGATTCCGAATGCAAAGGCTGCCGATCTGCATGATACTGTACGTTGCACGTGTTGCTCCGCCACGAAAGACTCCTGTCGAAGAAGGAATGGACAGCCGGAGACGGCGTGGACCTGAGTTGAAAAGGCCTTCGTACCCATCGGGAACAGTGCCGGAACGCGCGCGCTGTGAGGTGGTGGCTCGCGATTATTAGATGTTTGAGGCCGGAAAACGTCTTGACGGAATCGCATGGGATGTTCCAACGGGAGTCGGGCCAGAGGAACAGTCCGCTGTTCTGGACACTGTCCCTGCTCCTCTTCGCCCTGGCCCAGCGAGCCAGTGGCCAGTTTTCCAATCGACCTCTCCACGACACACGTCTCGCTCTCGACTCAAGCGTCTCGATACACCAGAATGAACGCCATGCATCCGGAACCAAGCGCCCCCGAGATGATCGACCTTGAGGCCAATCTGACGCCCGCCCACAGCTACAGAGCCCAGGCCAGCCATCCTCATTCTCACCAAGTCATCGCTACGAACACCAAGGTTTTAGTCGGCGCCTGGGACGCCGGCTTCTTCGCGTGCTTCGACTTCTGCGTGCCCAACGGGCTCCACGCGTGCCTGTGTCCATGGGTGAGTCTCGCGCAGATCCTCTCGAGGCTGGGTATGTACGCGTACGTCCCGACACTGCTCGTCGTGCTGACCACGCACGTGATCTCCTGGCTGCTGGTCATTGTCGGCTTCGCCCACTACATGCACCACCGCAATCTACACTCTGAGAGCCACATCGATCCAGTAGACCACGACACAGCACCCATGGGCTTCCACACACCCACCGCGACGCTCAGCAACATGGCCGTGCACGTGAGCTCCTGGTACTTCTTCGGCTTCTTGGGGTACGTTGTGTACGTGCTCGGCCTCGGGCAGTTACGCACCAAAGTCCGCGAGCGCTTCCAGATCAACGGCACGCGTCTGCGCGATTGTGTGGCTGCGAGCTGCTGCGCGAGCTGCACGATCGCACAGATCGCGACCCACGTGAAGAGCTACACGCCCGGAAGCTGTGAGTTCGGCACGCCAGTCGATACACTGCCAGGGTATCCGTGAGGAAGTGAGGAGTCAGCACGTGTATTATATCTGTAGCCATGTAGTAGATGTGACGGAACACGGTATGTTATATTGTATCGAATTCAAATGAAGGCTTTCTCAAAAGGATAACCTCTGTACCCCACTGAGGTTACGTGGCTATACTTCGAAGTATTTTAATACCGCTTAAATGCGGAGTTGGAATGTTGCGCCAAAGGACTCAGAAGGGTTACTCTTTCCTGTCAGTTATACTGTATAGGGTAGTCATCACATCTGACAGAGTATTGAGTATGAAGATGACTCCCACGAAAGCGTTGCCTTTCTCACCTCGGTGCCCGCGCTGACGAAGTGCGTCACGCACGACGTAGATCGAGGACGCACTGAACACCAATCTCGCAGACTACAGAACTGTAGAGCGGCCACGACACCAGCATCTCCAGCTTGTACGTATTGTACTGTACAGTTGGAAGCAAAGCTTCCTGGTTCGGCTCGCGTGTGGAACCTCCTCAGCCCCTGGGAAACATGAAAAGACAGGAGACCGTGAGTGTGTACTCACCCACTGGACGCCAGTGCTCGCAGCCTCTCAATCTCCAAGGAGACAACTGCAGTTCAGGTACAGTGTACTGTTGCAACCAAGCCAAAATGCACCGAGCTGACTCTTCGGTGCCCGAGGGCGACGGACTGTCTGCCCTCCCGTGCCACCTGTGCATAACCAATCCATCTCAAGCCTCCCATAGAAAGTACACACACACCGCGCTTGGCTTTCTGTGCACGAAGGTGATGATGATGACACGCTGCGCTGTCCGTGGTTACCTCGTGTCCCATCTTGACTTCGCTCTCGCTTCCCGGGGAATCCCAAAGCGGACCCCGTGGGTTGTGGGCTCGTCTGGCTGAATCCCCACGCCACACGCCAGAGCGTCCCTCGGTCGTCCGTCGTTCCCCCAGCTTCTGTGCGCTGGGCTGGCGCGTGGCTGATTATCTCCCCGCAGAATTCATTCCAGTTGACTCACGGACACAGCTCCTGCTTAGCGGAGACCGTCGCGATGGAAGCAGAGCTCAAGCCCATCTACGAGTCCGGCATGTCCGCCGCGGCGTCCTCGGTCGCGGATAACGACGTCGTTGTCGCTCCACCAACGCGGCGCTCCACGATGCCGAAGCTCGGGCAGCGCGGCGTGATCGCGCTGCTGTGCTACATCAACTTCATCAACTACATCGACCGCGGCATCATCCCTGGCGCGCCCGAGAGCTTCCAGGTCTTTATGACCGACACGCTGGGCATCACGGCGTCGCAACAAGCCTTCTACCTGGGACTGTTATCGTCCGCGTTCATCGCTGCGACTGCGTTGTTCTCGCTCATCTTCGGCTACCTCGCGCTCAGCCACAAGCCGTTCAAGCTCATCGCGTACGGCATGAGTTCCTGGGTCCTCGCTGTGCTGCTGTGCGGTCTCTCGTACTACACCGACAGCTACTACCTGCTGCTCTTCGGCCGTGTGCTCAGCGGCGTCGGCGAGGCCTCGTTCCACTGCAACGCCATGCCGTTCATCAACCGCAACGCGCCCAAGGAGAACAGCACGCTCTGGCTCGGCGTGTTCGTCGCGTCTATCACTGTCGGAATGTCCGCCGGCTACGTGTACGGCTCGCTGTTCGCATCGTCCTCGCTTGGCTGGGCCTGGGCGTTCTTTATCGAGGCGTTGCTCATGACACCGCCAGTGCTGTGCTGTGTGTTCTGCATCCCTGACGAGCTCAACGAGATCCCGACGGACGACGCAGACAACGAACTCAGCGAGGAGCTGCTGGGTCCACGAGCCAGTGCTGCCAGCATCGCAAGTATCAACGACACAGCAGCTCGCCCAGACTCGTCCACCAAGCCACAAGCAGAGACCATCACGAGCGTCAAGTCCCCAGAGCCTTCGTTCATGCGCCAGTGGTGGCGCGTGTTCAAGAACGTGCCGTTCTCGCTCGTGGCATTTGGCCACGCTGCCTACACGTTCTCGCTCGCGTCGTTCAGTGTGTTCAGCCCCATTTTGCTCATCGGTTTGGGCTTTTTCGAGACCGAGACCTCGGTCGCGTTCGTGTTTGGCGCCGTCATTGTTGTCAGTGGCACCATCGGCACTGTAGCTGGTGGTGTGACACTGGACTACTTGACCAAGGGCAACTCGGTCTCACGTGCCGAGCGATGCCGACTGTCGGTGGATCTCATCTTCTATCTCATGGGTGTTGGCACTGTCTGCGGTCTCGTCATGATGCTCTTCACCGACTCCAAGTTCTGGTTCCTGGCCTGGCTGGCCATCACGTTCCTGTTCATGTCAGCGATCGGCCCAGCGGAGACCGTCGCAGCCATGGAGCTGTTCCCGGAGTCGCGTCAGGCCATGGCCGTCGCGGCCAACACGGTGGTGATCCTGATCTTTGGCGACGTGCCATCGCCAGTGATCCTCGGCTGGCTCAAGGACACGTGGGCGCCGCTGTGTGGCACGATTGAAGTCAACGGAGACCCGCAGCTCAACCCCGAGTGCCACAAGAACCACTCAGGACTCAACGGCGTGCTGCTGTTTGCTGTATTGTGGCTCATCTGGGCCGTGCTGCTCTGGGGCAGCGCCAAGTTTGTGCTTCGTATCAAGCACAAGAGCTCCCAGGAGCCCACGAACGCTGGAACCATCGAGAGCCCCACGCTCGACAGCTAAACGAAGAAGGGGATTGAACCCTTCACTCTCTATTGTGAACATAATGCTGGTAATAATGAATCATAACTTGCACATGAAGATACCAAAGACCTTCCGTTCCTTTGGAGACCTCAACTGAACGAATAGCATTGGGGTTTGGATACAGATAGATAATACATTCGAGTCCATGTCTCCACGGACATTATGATCTACGCACCAGGAGCTACACGCGACTCACAGGCACTCTGTCGGTCTTGAGCTATTGAGTCTAAAGCTTCTTACCCGAGGAAACTGGCTGGGTCTGGGTCTGTGGCTGCTTGCCAGCCAGCAACTTCCGCAGCGACACGACCACCAGCACAGCAGCAAGCACCGGCATCACGTCGTACTGGTCAAAGATCGACAGCGTGACGTCCCGCGGCACCAAGTGGTCCACGCCGACGCTGGCGGCGATCTTGACGGCGTTGGACACGATCATCTTGGCCTTTTCGCTGTTCAGGCGGCAGATCGTCTTCCACTTCTGCAGGTTCTTGGCGTACGTGGACGATGGGTCGGCGACCTGGTCCAGCAGCGTCGTGACCTTGAGCGTCATCTCCTCGCTGGTCATCGTGTACTTGTCCAGACTCAGCGAGATACCGGCTTCCTCCGCGTTCGCAGTGTTCACAAACTCATCAAACACAAACGGCAGCATGATCTGGGCCTTGCCGTTGTACAGGGTCTCGGTGATGCTACCGTAACCAGCGTGGTTGATCGCGAGATGCACGGCATCGTGCATCAACGCACGGCGCTGGTTCGCCCACTTGGGCGTGAGGAAGCGGCCTGGGAACTTGCTCTGGATTGGGGATGTACGCGCTGGATCGTGGAACGCCGATGCCCAGATCACCGCCAGGTTACGCTCTTCATCAGCCAGCAAGGTGCTGATGCTGTCCAGCATGATCTGGTACAGCTCCGGGCTGTCCTTGAGCGTGAGCACCGAGCCGAACGCGATGAACACCGCACGCGTGCCGTTGGCCTGGAAGTTGTCCAGTGCCTCCTTGAGCTCAGGCTCAATTGGCGGGATGGTCTCTTCGTTCACAACCGGGCCAAAGACCTGGATGTTGGTGGGGACGTTGCGAGCTGGGTCGATGCCAAGCACGTGGTGCGCGAGCATGAGGTTCTTCTGTGGGAACTCCCACGGCTCCATGTAAGGCACACTGAGGTTGAGTCGCTTCTGCGCGGCCTGGACTTTCCACGAGGCCTTGACGGTCTCAATAGCGAATGGGATCAGGTCGATGAAGCCCTTGGCACGCTTCCACGGCGACGCGATCCACTCCTCCATGGGCATGGGGTCCAGGAAGTCGGGCACGTACCAGTCCGAGCCGACGCCGTACTGGCCCAGTGGGCCGTAGATCGCGAGCTTCTGGCCGGTCTCCGCAGCGGCATCCATGCAAGCCTGCTCCACCGCGTCACACAGGACGAGGTCGTACTTGTGGCCCTGCTGGAAGTAGTCAATGTACGCCTTGGTGTTGTGTTCGTAGATATCGGAGATGAACCCGATCGCATCCAGGAACACGCGCGTGTTATCGAAGCGCTTCTTGGTCTGCATGATATCGGAGATCGCCGAGTTGTTAAAGTACGCTGGCAGCACGACCGTGTCGATGACCTGAGTCTCCACGTACGGGAATTGATTCGCGTGGGTCGTGGCGATGCCCTCAGCTGCGACGTACGAGATCTTGTTGCCTGGCTCGTTCGCAAAGTCCCGTAGCCCCTCGAAGATCGGCGCAATGTCACTGCGCGTACCGAAGGAGCAGATGATGGCGACGTGCAGCGCCTGCGTGAGCGTCGCAGGCACAGTCAGTGCCAGTGCCGTGACGAGAGAGACCACGCGGACCATGGTGGAGGCTTGGAGTCGAGGTGAGTTGAGACGCAGAAGGCGGATTGCGAAATGAATGGTAGATCAACAGGCAAGATTGCGTGCGGGTGGCCAGAGGCCCCACCACGTCAGAGCTCCGAGGAAACGAAGAGAGCGCCAGCCACACGCAGAGAGAGAGAGAGACGCGAGCGAAAGCGAGCCTGGGCAAAGGCCCACGGAGGACCGAGGCTGAGCCCCCGGTCCCCGACCCGGGGCCCGGGGGCACTCACGCAGGCGACGGTCTCCGGTACTGTATTGATGGGATTCCCTCGGCGAGCAGACACCAGACGAGGCGTGGACTTGAAGGGCGTCAGCGAGACGGACTGGCCCAGGGGTCCCACACATCAAGAGGCGTCCAAAGTCTGCCAGACTGTTAGTGTACAGTACTACTACGTAGTGCTAAGTGTACTTGGTGTGCGGAGAACGATGCGACGATTGAGGAGGTGGCTTCCCGCTGATACACGAGTCCCTCTCGGCTCTGTTTGAGCTTGGAGGCTCAAGGCGGGACAAAGATGCGTGGGCGCGCATGTGACCTCGACAATCGCAGATCTTGAAGACGGGATGGGCAGTTTAGTCTATCTTGTATCAGTACATTACATTGTTGAATTATTCGAATGCTGCTGATGAGAACTGAGATAGGATAGTAGCTCCTTGGTGTCCGATTTGTCGGACACTGTGATTCGGTCCACGAGTGGGAAAGATGATGAGATCTGCAACGATGGCGGATCAAAGTCAAACAGGACCTCCCTGACTCCAGGGTTTTGATGATCATCACCAGGCTGATGCATGGACTCATCTCTGTGGAGTGTCAAGCAACTTGCTCGTGAGCTTGAAAGACACTACGACGCATTCCAATCCATGCTGTGGCCACTGGTTTAACCAGTGGTTATCCATTGTGCTGACTTGGTCTCGCTAAGAAATCGCCAGCGGTGATCTTCGTCGCTATGAAAGCAGGCAAACACTTGCCAAGCAGCGTTGTCTCCAGACAAAAACAACCGGCGTGGGAGTCAGGTTTGCGTAGTGGGCGGTTTACGTCGTGGTCGAAGTGGTGCTGGTGACCAGCCTGATCGCCGTGCTTTCTCTGACTCGAGACTGGCTCTGGCTCGGTCGCGTGACAGACTGGCACGTCAGGTGCAACGCCAACATCACCTTCAAAACACGCAGAGAAAAGCCACATAAGCGAGAAGAGGTCAGGCTCCAAGCGGGGGCATTGGACCCAAGCACAAGCACTGGAGGCTGAAGCTGAGCGTTGATCGCGGATAGAAATACGACCACCACAGAACGACAAAGTTGGCCATGGAGGCACAGTGTAGCCAAGAGCTTTTGCTTGAATACAGCTCACAGTGAGCTACTAGAGACCTCGGGCGTCAGCATTGCGCGTGTCAGGATCTCGAAGCAAAGTTGCTTTCATCAGATCTGATACTATCGACTCAGATTGATGGCAACACTCAAAAGTGCAACCCCGCTGTAACCTGTTGGGTGAGGTTGCACGAATGTATACCGATGAGTTTCTATGAGACCATGGGCAAATCGTGGCCGGCACCAATCGACGAAAATGCCACTCGATGAGCAGCTCCGTGCCGCGAAGGACGAGCTCCCTGCACACACAGAGCCCATGACCAGCAACGCAGAGCGACCGACCAAGAAGGCCAAGCTCTCTGTGCCTGATTCCGGCGCGAGTCCCACCGACAGCAGCGAGAAACTCGCGAACGAATCGGATTCCGACGCGGAAGACGTCCTGGAAGCGACAAGTAGCCGGCGCTTGGTGCATCCGTACGGCATCAAACCGATCGGAAACTTCTATGAAGACGTTGCGAAGGGTGTGCGTGACTGCCGAGGTCCAGGATTGGGTCGCTTGGGCTGTTTCCCGG
The DNA here is from genome assembly GCA_023337615.1 of Pythium brachiatum. Taxonomy (NCBI): domain Eukaryota; phylum Oomycota; class Peronosporomycetes; order Pythiales; family Pythiaceae; genus Pythium; species Pythium brachiatum. Next base: position 14,950 of record JAADXI010000229.1, on the reverse strand, counting down.
ACGTGATCATGCTCAATTTTCTCAACTGCCTCACGCCAACCGAGCTCTGTGCGTTCAGCGTGTGCAGTCGCGCGAGCTATGCGTTTGGCTCCCACGACGAGCTATGGCGTACGCTGGTGCTGGAGGAGATGGAGGGCAATTTCACGGCCAAGAAGACGTGGAAGCAGTCCTACATTGCGACCAAGACGGGCAAGAGCGAGCTCAGCGACAAGCTGCAGCCGATCCAAGTCGCAGGCTTCTACTCCGACTTGCTCTTCCAGGCGTTCTACTGTGCTGCTGCTCCCATTGAAAAGAGCTGGATCGTTGTGGAGGACATCGATCGACGTAGTGCTAAGGAACTCTCTCTAGTCGACTTCAAGACGGAGTATGAAGGCGCGAACCGGCCTGTGATTCTCACGGACTGCATTAACAAGTGGCCAGCGATGAGCAAGTGGAGTGACGAGTATCTCATCCAGCAAAGCAGTGGGCAGACCTTTTCAGCGGGCGGCTTCCAGCTTCCAATGGACAAGTACCTGGAGTACAGCCGCACGCTGACCGACGACCAGCCGCTGTTCATCTTCGACAAGGAGTTTGCTGCGAAAGTACCAGCGTTTGCCGACGACTACGACGTCCCAGAGTACTTCCAGGAAGATTTCTTCGGCTTTCTGGGTGCTGAGCGACGCCCCGACCACCGTTGGCTCATTATCGGCCCCAAGAAGTCGGGGTCTTCATTCCACATCGATCCAAACTCTACGAATGCCTGGAACGGTGTGATCCGCGGCGCCAAGAAGTGGATCATGTTCCCACCAGAGATCGTGCCGCCAGGCGTGCACCCCAGCGAAGATGGCGGCGATGTTTCCACACCAGTGTCGCTGATCGAGTGGTTCGTGACGTTCTACCCGCAGGTCAAGAAGCTCCCGCCTTCGCAGAAGCCATTGGAGGGGATCTGCCGCGAGGGCGAGATCATCTTCGTGCCCAATGGCTGGTGGCATCTCGTGCTCAATCTCGAGGAGTCCATCGCGATCACCCAGAACTTTGTGTGCACAGGCAACGTGAAGAACGTGGTGCGGTTTCTCGAGGACAAGCCGGACCAAGTCTCCGGTCTCCCGATGGAGCGAAGACCGTTGCTGGGCGGCATGTTCCGTGAGGCATTGGAGCAGCATCAGCCAGAGCTGCTGAGTGAGATAGACACGGAGCTGGCCGAGGAACGGGCCCGAAAGAACCGCAAGTCCAAGTGGGAGCTGCTGCTCCAGGGCGACAGTTCGTCGGATGCTAATGCGGACAGTAGTGGCGAGACATGCACCAGCAAGACAGGAACGTCCATCGGCTTCAGCTTTGGCTTTAGCTTCTAATAGTAATGCAGCAGAGCAGGATGTAAATGGAAATGTCTCGCTGACCGCCTTTCAAGGAAGGTGCGACATCGCTGCGGCGTGTGCAGATCTACAGCACAACTGGTGCCACAAGCAGCATGGGACGCCTGGAGCCACAACCGACTGCACCGTGCGCACCAGTATCTTCTGCATCCACTGGCGCACCCGTTGTTAGCGGATTGCGTTCGGCGGAAGCAGCGCAGCGCCATCTTCGTGGCTTCTCACGATGCGTGTGTTCGCAAATGGGCAGGCACCTTTGGGAGCTGCTCGCCATCGTGGGTTCACTCCAGTGAATCCGGGTCTTGCATCTGATTGGCTAAAATAATGAAATCCTGCCGATGAAAAAGCCAGGTGGATCCATATCTTCACAAAACAAGATGTGATAGTATCGGAGCCCACGGAATTCGCGTATTCAACCTACCTTTTTTTGAAAAATGACGAAGTCCGAATACAAAGGAGCCGGACCAACGCCATTGGACCAAGAGTGACTCAGGGAGTCAGGAAGACGCCTGATGATCAGCCACATGCCCTTCCTGTTGATAGCATTCACGTTGTAGAGGCGTCTCTACAGCATGCATGCTGAATCCGGTAGAGTTTCCAGGAACTAAATGCTCGCTGCTGCAGTCTATCGGATAGACCCCTAGAAACCAAGTCCTGACGTCGTCCGGAAATGCGTTCTGGCGAGCTCCATCTCTCCCTTTTTTGAGTGCCTTGCGGAAGAGGAACGATTTCAAAGGAACAGTTCCGGGTTTCCCAACCTGGTTCAGTGAATTAAACAGCTGTCACGAGCGTCTGGCGGCCAGCCGGTTGGGCGAATGTTGATTCGGCTGCTTCTTCCTGCTTGCCTTTCCTTTCTCCTCCAATGCCACACCATCGCCCCCTCTCGGTAAACGCTGTGGTGCAGTCTAAAGGCCGGAACAGTACTCCGTCTGACTCCATTCCCAGGCGGCGCCAAGCGCTGGAGCAATTGTTCTCGTCGCGCTCCATCATTGAGTGTGTCCAGCCTTCCGAGCACGGGCGCGACGTGTCGGAACAAGTAATTGCGGTTACCTCTCCGCATCCATCCTCGTACAGACCGGCATCGCGCGACGAAGGACTAAACGTTGACTACCCGGCCGCGAATCTTCCAACATGGGCAGCGTGGACGCTATCGCGTCATGGCTCAACTTCTTCGACATCAAGACGCGCCACTATGCGCTCATGAACTACGCCACCAAGCAGTTCGACATGAACCAGCTCTTCCTCTGGAAGTTCTTCTGCGGCTCTGTCATGTACGTGCGCAGCTCGCTTGCCAAGAACTCGTCACGATTTACTGGATTAAACGAAGACTAATTTTCTCTCCCGTATGTACAGGCTCACCTTCTCGGTCATCGTCCCGTGCATGTGGATCCCATGGGAAGGCTTCACATTCGACGGCCATGAACACTCGCCTCCGCTTCTCCACTTCGCTGTACTTTCCGGCTTATTGTCGTCGATCTCCATGTTTGTCGCGACGTTCAAGCTCTTCCGTGCGCTTGACAGCTCGCGCTTCGTCGTGCGACGGAGGATACGCGCATGCTCCGTGGAAATGCTCGACTGGGTGCTGTACGAAGTGTCCACGTGCGCCACGATCGTCGCGTTTTTCGAATTCTGGCTGCTACAGATGCCGGCGTCGTCCGCTCCGATTCATTTACTGCGGATAGAAGGTGTGCTCGTGCAATTTCTCGTGACGTGTATCGATTTCTTCTTCACGACCCCACATTTCCGGAAAAGCCACGTCTTCCTGGCGCTGCTGTGGCCGAGTGTGTGGCTGATCATCCAGTTCTCGTGGATCCTGGCCGGACATCAGCCGGCGAACGAAGGTGTCGACTTCCACACGTGGCATTCTCCTCTGGTCGTCGTCGTGATCCTGTTGACCACCATCGGTTCCTTCTTCGCACTCCAACGCATCGCTAGTCGGCTGCGTGCTCCACCTCCAAGTGACGACACCACTAAGCCAAGAATGTCCAACGATGATTCCGACTTAGATCTGACTCCTGGACGCAAGAGCACGTTCCCGAACAGCACGATCGCCAACTACGAACTCATGGCGCGTTCCCAACGAGCCAACGCCCCTCCGATCCGAGAGTCCGGAGCGTCCTCCGACACGGAGTCTGGGGTGTATCGGATCGGATCGGACGTCACCAACAGCGAAGACGGCACCCACGTCATCGCCATGGGTTCCTGGGCCGGCGAGCTACCCGACGAGCATCTCCACCACCACGAGAGCGTGCATCACGTGCACGACGACCGCTCCAGTCTCAGCGTCCACAAGCTCCGGTGATCCCTCGTACGGATGTACTACTATTAGAGAGTAGTCACTATTTAACTGCCAAACTCGTTCTCTCATTTCTTCAAATTTCAACGTAAAAAGGCTTTTCGAGTGGGTTGACAGAGTGATTTTTCGAGAATGTGTGCGTGTTTACGTCCTAAGTTCGCAATGATTGGTGACTAAGTTCGCTTGCTTGGGGGAAAAGGAGAGCGAAGCATCTTCCTCGCAGGTTCAAACAACCGCGGGCTGCGCGAAGGAGCCGGTGATCCATCAAGCCACGCAGCACGACAGGCGCTTGTGTCTGTGTCTGCACCAACTCAGTCTGCGAATGGGAGGAGGCGTCATGGTGCGCGAAGTGGACCGCGCGATCGGCGCTATCTCCACGCTGGTCGTGGGCGTCGGCATTTTAGTGGTGCGTGCTCTCACGTCTAAAAGACTTCACGTGACGATGAATGGAAAACTGATGTTGGCGCCTGGGATACTGCGGCAGCTGCGGGAGTTTCTGCGCACCGACAAGGACGGACAGAGTCGCTGGGAGCGCTACGAGCTGGGCGACGATGGCAAGGATATCTACTACCAGTACGTGGCCATTTGATCGTGTGGTGGAATGGCCAAGTAACTCACTGGTGAGATAACGACAGGAAGAAGTATGGCGCGCCGAAGATGCCGCTGTTCCAGCACCGCGGATCGTGTGACTGTGGCGCATTGCGGTGTGTGTTTGCGGCTTAATGGCTTGCGGCGTTGCACAGTGACTGAAGGCATTGTGTTTTTCTGAATAGCTTTTTCATCTTGGCGCCCAAGCGTGTGGAAGCCTTCGACGATAGCAACACGCTGTCGTGCAAGAAGGGTCGCTTCCCGTATTTGGTGCGTGCATTTGGCGGGATATTCTCGTGCTGGATGTGATTGCCGGGTATTGACTGTCGTCCTATCTAATGGGGAATTTTATTGGTGTAGATGCTGCCGACGTCGTGCTTCGAGATGGTGCAGGCAGCGAACGTGGCAGTGTACGAACCACAGGCGACGTCCACACAGCATGCGTTCTGCAGTGGCTGTGGAGTCCACATCTTCCACTTTGACCACGCCATCCCAGAGACCGTGGCTGTCAATCTGTATTGTATTGACGACGACAACTTTGAAGACGTCAAGGTGCGTGCCACATTGACTTGTTGCCTGCAATTCCCCGTGTTTATCGAAGTCGCTCTGTGTTTAGATTGTTTTCGTGCCGAAGGGATCCAAGCCCATGTTTGGCACGCCACGACGCTATCCACTCGCCGTCGAACAGGTAGGTCGGTCAGTTCGTTTTCGATATCTCGTTGAGACCCGTGCACTGATTCTTCACCTTGTGATGCATCTCTTAGGCTGCCTATCGCCCTCTAAGCCAACCTGCGGTTCGCGAGCCAGAGCGTGAAGACCCAGAAGCAACTAACATGTACGTTTCAACAAGGAAGGCCTCATTGTGCGGGCAAGTACCACGTGCTGATGTTCATCTTCTTTCGATCACACCACAGTGCTTTCCAGAAGCAGCTCATGCTATGGGCTCGCCTCGACAAGCAGCGCAACGCTGACCCAGTCTCGGACGACATGTCGACAGCAAGCACGAGCAGCCAGAGCCAGCGGCTTTCGGTGAGAAGTCTCTGCAATGGATATCGTCATGAATTTGCGGACTAATAGTGTATTTGCTCTACTGTGATCTACAGCAACTTGCCTCTGAGGATCCCGTGAGCCTCATGGACATGAAGGGCCAGCTCGAGTTTTATTTAAAGGTGAGTTTGGCTGACATCGATGCTGGAGGCCAAGAAAGAAGAGCAAGATGCTGACTCGTTGTTGTGGATCGTTCAGCGCCATCTCGACCAAGATGGCTTGCCCTTGGATGACAACCAGACCACCGTGTGAGGAGAGAGAGAGAGAGAGAGTCCCGCCATCATTTTATCACCACGAGTCAGCTATCAAGAAGACCAACCAAACGCACACTAGAACGCGAAGCGTTCATCGATAAAGCCTGCTTGGTGTTGTACCGTCCGTTTCAATACAGTTTCCCCATCATTATCTTTGTCCCCAGATTTCAAAACTGCACGCTCGTCCTCAGTCGACTCGGATAAGTACGATGCCAATTGTCAATTAGGGAAGCCTAATCAGTAAATCGGATGTCAATAAAAGGTTTTTAGGGTTAAAAATAGGTTTACCAACGAACTTTGTTGGCAAACCTGCACGTCAGCAGATCAACAACGGAATTCCAGTGCAGCCGGCAGCAGGAGAGCTGAAGACGCAGAGACCCGAGCAGCATACACGCACACACCATGGCGGGACGACTGCCTGACGCATCGGAAGACCACTACCGCGTGCTGGGCATTGACCGCTCAGCGTCAGCGGACGATATCAAGACGGCCTACCGCAAGCAAGGTAAGACTCCTCAGTCTTCCTCTTCGACGCGACTTAGACGCAGAGAAGCCGTCTATATTCCATGGATATTGTCAGCCGACTAACCCGTGTGGGTCTATAGTGTTGCTGTACCACCCGGATCGAGCGGCGGCCGTGAAGCAGGATGCGATTCCTCGAGATGACGTACGTCATTGAGGCTTTGTGTGTGCGTGGAGAGCGTCTGAAGCGTGAGGACTGATGCGGAGCGTGGGTGTTGAATAGGATGACCAGATCCAGAAGATTAACGCTGCGTACGACGCGCTCAGCGACGCGCAAGCGCGAGTTAAGTACGACTTTGATCGCTTCGGCACGTCCATGAGTCCGGACATCGGCAAGACCGTGGAGCACCCGCACGGCAACTACAAGGCTATGACGGCGGACGACGTGGACACGATGTTCTCAGGACTGAACACGTACGAGCGCTTCACGACAGCCCAGTACCACGCGCTGCGGTCAAAGAAGGCGCCAGCGAGTATCGGCCGCCGCGCCACGGGCTTCCAGGAGCGCAAGCAATTCCGCGCGTCACAGCTGCCGACCAAGAACGCGTCGCTCGGGTGGCTCGCGTTCCCCGCCTTAATCGTGGGGATCTGGGCATTCAATCTCAGCAGCGTCAAGCAGAGCGCCAAGAAAGAGCACCAACTACGATAGAGGTTTTGTGGATGCGTACACTCATTGTAGATCGACGATGTGATTAGCTTAGCCTGCGAGTTTAGTGAGCCAGGCACTCATGAGAAGATGATGAAAAAGCTAAGATCGTCTTATTTACGGATAGTGTGGGGTGTTGTGTGGGGATTGATTCGACATGGATACAGCGGACTGTGGACGTGTGAGACGCTTAGATTTCACGCTCGAAAACCGCGGCGGCGCCCATGCCCGTGCCGATGCACATGGAGATGACACCATAGCGCTGGTTGCGGCGCTTGAGCTCGTGGAGCAGCGTGCCGACCTGGCGAGCACCCGTGCAGCCGAGTGGGTGACCAAGGGCGATAGCACCACCTGAAAAAAAAGACAGCAACAACAGTCAGAAAACAATAATCTGGCAGACAGCATAGGTGAAGATAGGGAAGACTCACCCTTTGGGTTGACCTTCTCGAATGGAATGCGCAGCTTCTCCACGCAGTACACGGCCTGGCTGGCAAACGCCTCGTTGATCTCGAAGATGTCGATCTGGTCGACCGTGAGACCGGCCTTCTCGAGCGCCGCTGGGATGGCGTAGGCTGGGCCAATGCCCATGACCGACGGTGGCACACCGGCAACGGCGAACGACACGAACTTGCCGAGTACTGGCAGACCGAGCTTCTTGGCGACCGATCGGCGCATGAGCAGCACGGCAGCGGCACCGTCACTGACCTGGCTCGAGTTACCGGCCGTGGTGGTGCCGCCCTTCTTGAAGGCAGGCTTGAGCTTACCGAGCGACTCCTTGGTCGTGCTGGCACGCACACCATCGTCCTTGGAGATAATGACCGCCTTCTCGTTGCCGTCCTTGTCGACGATCTTGGTCGACACTGGCGTGATCTCGTCACGGAACCAACCGTTCTTCTGGGCGATCACGACCTTGGCGTGCGAGGCCGCGGCGAGCGCGTCCTGCTGGTCACGCGTCACGCCGAACTGCTCCGCGACGTTCTCGCTGGTGATACCCATTGGCACCGTGCAGTCCATGGCGTCCTTGACCTGCTGGACGCGGTTCCAGTCAACGGTTGGGGCGTCACCGCCGATGCCAGCGAGCGACATGCACTCCACACCGGCAGCGATACCGATGTCGTAGTAGCCGGCCTTGATGGCCGCAGTCACCGACGCGACAGCCTGGAGACCCGAGCTGCACTGACGGTTGAGCACGTGGAGCGGCACCGAGTACGGAATGCCCGCCGCGAGCTGGGCCATACGCGCCATGCCGGCACCGGCACCAGGCTGGAGCACGTTGCCGACGACAACGTCGCCCACGAGCTTCGGGTCGACCTTGGTCTGGTTCAGCACGGCCTGGAGCACATGGCCGAGCAGCACATCGGGCGTGGTGTCCTTGAAACCGCCACGCTTGGCCTTGGTGATCGGCGTGCGGAGCGCCGAGACGATGACGACGTCCTCATCGATAGGAGCTGGCGCGGCACGGGCGCCGGTCTGCACGTGCGACTTGATGCGTTCAATGCGGTCCATGGCTGTGGATGGGGAGACGGAAGAGGGAGTGGATCCTGTGGGGCGGCGGTGGCGACTTTCGGAATGAAGAGCTCCTCGTAAACTTCGAGGGGCGAGCAGCTACGGACTCATACTCAGACCGGAGACTCAGACGTCTGAATCGTCCAGCTTCAAGTCCACCGCATGGTCTGTCAATATACGTTAATAGAGGTAATCGAGTTTTGTTCCATGTGAGAGAAATAGGGAATGTATTGACCCCGCTGAATTCGATACGATTTTAGACCAATGGTATACGATTAAGGAGGTATGAGCTGCTCAGTATTACGTCGACGTTGTTCATGCAAACAAGAATCTGTCTGCTCAACACAACACCAGAACACCCCACAGACTGCGAACCAACACGCGGCTGGGAACAGAAGCCTCCTTCACAGTCTGTGGGGTTGACGCGGCGTTCCATCTTCAAGCCGGCGTTGCTGTTGACGATACAGTTTCGTATCGCCAGGCGTTGTGAACTCACTGCATTGCACGCAATGCGAGACCGTCGGGTGCTGCGGAGCAGATCTCTTCGTGGCTGTGATCGTGGGGATAAGCACTGGGATATAACACTGTAAACGAAGGTGAACAGCATGGGCTTGGTGCTGCGGGTTTGCTTGCTTCGGCGAAACCACCACGAAAAGATGTAAAAATTAAAAATGCACTTGCCTCGCGACTGCTCGCGTCAGGAAAACGATGTCAAAGAGTCAACGGCGCCGTTTGCCAGGACAAAAGGCAGCATGACCATCCCATCGCATGTTCAGGAGAAGTTCTGAAGTGTGTGGTTGACTGCAACCCCCCGTAAATCCCGTTTTCAAATGCCAAAGCTGCATTTTCAAAAAGACGAAACAGACAAAATGCATTTTCCTGAACTTTGGGGATTCGACAGTCCTTCAAATTCAGTACAGTACAGTCGCCTGCCTGTCGTCAACTTCATCATGAACTCCAACCAACACAGCAACACACACACACCGAACAACTCATTTCATGCATGGATGTTCCTGGTGTCTCTCCTCAACTAAGGGCACCCAGTATTCCAACGCGACTCTATCACTCAATACTGTACAACACACATACGAGGGTCCGTCCTCGCTTAGTACTGGTACGGTGGCAGCGTCTCCGGACACTGCACCGTGTACCGTCCTGGCCGCATGCACCGCAAGTGGCTCGACATTTGTGCGATCGCACAGGTCGGCATGAACAGCACCTGGCCCACATCTCCAATGCGTGACTTGGGGATGCCACAACGCGAGCGGATCTTCAGTCGCAGATCTGCGAGCGATAGCGTCACGAGAAGCAGCACAACGAACCAGCCCACGAACGCAGTCCATAGTCCCAGCATCCACAGCGTCTCTGCAGCGTCGACCGGCGTGTGGCCGTTGGCGTCCTTGGATTTCTTGGAGTCCTTGGTCTCCCCGGGCGGAGTATCCGAATACTCCTGCATCTTGAGCATCAGGAAGTACGCTGCGACTGGCAGACCGAGGACGAAGATGGTCTGGACGAGCTGCCTGGCGAGTGCCCAGCGGTATGTCGTCAGCCCAAGACGCGCAGAGATCTGGGCGAGCGAGATACAGGGCAGCGCGAGGCAAAAGCCGAATGTCATAGGCGCACACGTCACGAAGTTACACAGCCCAGTCTCCCACGAGCCCTGGCGCAGGCCCTGGTCGTCGTAGTGGTCTTCCAGCATGTGCTTCTCGTAGTAGTAGGGGCTCGTGTGCGCGACGACAGAGACAGGCGCGTTGATCTGGATGCCGTTGCTCTTGTTCATTGCTGTTGAGGTCTCGGTGTCGGCGCTCAGCGACGACAGGTTCGAGTATCGCTTGGACATATCGAACGTCATGGGCGAGGTAATACTAGTACCGGTAGTGGTCGCCAGCGACTCCTCCGTGTACAGCACGAACTTCTTCTGGCTCGACATGATGTCCTTCCTCTCCCACTGACGGTCTCCGCTTAGGAGTCGTTCTCTCTCCAACAGAAAAGAAACTCTGATCTACCTTTGCACGCTGGGATTCCGAACTCCCGATCGATCAGACTCTGAGTGGAGAAAACCCAGAGCATAAGCGATGGGATGACTGTGCGAGTCAGTCAAGACGGGACCGCCACGCAAGGGTGGTCCACGAGGATCGACGTTGGACTCCAGCGTCGTGCCGCCATCTCCATCTCCTGCTCCTCTCAGTGGGAGGCTCCTGGCTTCGCCCGATACTCAAACTGACTTGCTGCAGTGACAAGTCCACAGCGACTCCACTGTCGAGAGGTCCTCGCGGTCCTGCGATGAGGTGATTGGCCCTCTCACTTGATGGGCGAGGCACCATCCCATCAATGTCTCTCTGTCCACTCCGACCATAACGTTACTGTGCTTGTCCTGTATTTCAAGACGAGAAGAAGAGATGGGGAATGCGCAATTGCTGTTTGGTCATTGGCAAATTGCCAATGGCAATGGCGATCGCCGTGACTCACGACTCACGAAAGTGGTACCGCCACATCAGAATGTGTCCGGGACGACCGTGATCGAAGCACTCTGAATCAGAGTCTGATTGGAAGGACGCCACCGACGTGGCTGGAGTGTTCGCAACTTGCGATTCAGAACCGCAGTGCGTTCATGGTGATTTGGAGCTTGGAGAAACATCTCTTGCTCACATTAGGATAAGTGAGAGCTGCGCCACAGCCCAGTGTCCCTGCATGATGCAGTGCATCCATCTCTCCTGACACAAGGGCCTTGTCAAGTCTTCTCAAACAGTTGAATTCAGCGTAAAAATCCAGCTGAGAGTGGAATATCAGAGCAACAAATTGAAGCATTTGGTGCATCTAAACATGTTTAGGAGCAAACAAATCTCAATTACAGGGTGTTTTAGCTCGTTATTTCTCCTGGACGCAGAATGGAATGGGATGGTGTCCCGCTTCTCTGGCTCAGGCTCACTGGTACGCTGGCAGTGTGTCTGGAGGGCCGAAGGCACACGATCCAGGCGTGTAGCTCTTCACGTGGGTCGCCATCTGCGCGATCGTGCAGCACGAGCACCAGGCCGTGGCGACAAAGTCAAAAATGAGGTTGCCAGGCACCTGGAAGCGTTCACGGACCGAGGCTCGCAGGTGGAATACGAGCACGAAGTAGACCAGCGAGAGTGTGGCGGAGGCAGCACACGCGATCTCGTATGCATAGCTGGCAGCGTCTGCCTTCAGAGAGACCTTGTCGTCGTTCAACGGGTCGTAGTCCGGGTCATTAGACACCTTGGTGATCACGTCGCCGGCGACGTCCGCAACCAGCCACGCACTGAGTGCGACACAGGCGATGAGCGTCGAGTACAACAACAGGAAGCCCAGCAACGCGTGGCTGAACTTGCACTTGCCCAGACGCGACATGATCTGGGCAAGCGAGATGCAGGGGAAGCAGGACGCCATGCAGCAGTTGGGCACGAGGCTGAAGCAGCAGCCGAGAAGACCGACTTCCCAGGCACCGACGCGGATGCCATTCGAGTCACGCTTGTCGGTGAGAGGGATGTCTTTTTCAACAGACATCGTGGGGGAGGGGGTGCTTGGGCTGAGGGGGACGCCGAGGATCGCGGAATGAACTCGGGTGAGCACTTTGACCTCACCACTCGGCAGCGAGCGGAGCTTGGCAGCAGCACAGGAGCGAATCAGGCTCATGAAGTTCAGGATGAACCCACGCGGGCGAAGCCAACACAACACAACCAACTGAGCTGGTTTCCTCGCCCTCGTGGGTTAATCTCACGCAATGGTGAATGGGGACGCACCACTCAGTCTACAGCAACCTCCGAGCGTTCCCCAGCCTGAGTTGTTTTAAGTGGATTCTTTGATTCATCCAGCATAGAAACCTGGTGGTGTGGGTACAGGACCATGCAGGCGACGAAAGCGTGGCGTAGTCTTGAACAGTACACGATCTGAATCAGTGGGAACGCCTTCAGTCTATTTGTTGTTTTCATTGTTGACTAGTCTTGGCTCACTGGTACGCTGGCAGTGTGTCTGGAGGTCCGAACGCACACGATCCAGGCGTGTAGCTCTTCACGTGGGTCGCTATCTGCGCGATCGAGCAGCACGAGCACCACACCGACGTTATAAAGTCCAAGACAAAGTTGCCCGGCAGCTGGAAACGGTCGCGGATGTTGGCGCGGAGGTGGAACACGAGCACGAGGTAGACCAAGACTAGGGTGCCCGAGATGACCCTGGCCACCTGAGCAACAGCAACAGCTGCAGTCGCTTTGTTGGCCACTCTCGCGTCTGCATTGTGATCGTACTTGGGGTCCGCGATCGTGTTGGTGGCCGCGTCGTCCACCGCATCGGCCAGGAGGAACATGCTGAGCGCGGCCGCGGCGAAGAACGTCGGGTACAAGAGCAAGAAGCCCAGCATCGCGTGGCTGAACTTGTACATGCCGAGTCGCGACATGATCTGGGCAAGTGAGACGCAGGGCAGACACGAAACCATGCAGCAGTTGGGCACGAGGCTGGAGAAGCAGCCGCATAATCCATCTTCCCAGGCACCGACACGGATGCCGTTCGAGTCGCGGGCTTCGTTGTTGAGAGGTTGTTCCTTGACGGACATTCCGGCAAGTTGCTTGGTTGTTTGCTTGATGGTGGAAGATTGAGAAGTGATGGAGCTACGGCACGAGGCGGGCGGGACGATACCAGTCGCAACAGGCCTTCATACGATAGCTCGCTGCCTGACTCGGCTACCAACGATCTGACCTGCAGCCGCCCATATCGCATTGATGCTCGTCGAAGCCGCACGACCCTGGTGTGTAGCTCTTGACTTGCGTGGCCATTTGCGCAATGGCGCATGCACCGCAAAAGGCCGACTGCTTGTAATCGTCCTTCACTGAGCCTGGGATCTGGAAGCGCTCACGCACACGCGCGCGCAACTTGCCGATCGTTCGGGCCATGATCGCGGCGATGATGAAGGCCAAGGCGGCCCAAGGCGGCACAGCTCAGGAGCTTGATCAGTGCCTCACGTGGCAGCCACTGACGCTTGCGTGACTGGGGGAACGTGCGATGTGCGTCTGTGGGTGTAAAGTTGTTCTTGGCATCGATAGAAATCGCGATGTAGGCGGCGACAACACCACACAGAAGCAGGCTGAGTACGAGCTGCTTGATCAACACCGAGCTGAACGAGCCAGGCTTCATACGGGCCGAGATCTGCGCGAGCGACACACGGACAGAACCACGCCATCCATCCGTTGGGATACAGTGGCGGCGACAGTCCGAGAGCTCAGCTACTCATTTGCCCACGACTAATTCTTCGTCAGGAATGCCGGTCTCGAGATCTGGATCTTGCACTACGGGCTTGAGGTCGGCCATGTCCTTGAAGCTGGTAAGCCGTGGCTTGCCCATCAGTCCGGCTGGGTTGAGACGGGAAATTGAAGTGGTGGGGGAGCTTTGGATGTTGGCGCTGCTGTGAATCGCTTGGCGCTTCGGAGCAAGTTGGGAAATGAGGCAGAACAGGCGAGTCCAACGTCGGGTCTCCTGCGTGAGACCAATTCGCTGAATTTCCGCGTGCGAGTCACGCGCACTCGCGGAGCTTTCCATCTTCGAACCTATCTAGCACAATGACCTCTGGCAGTATCCGACTCAAAATAACAAGGCGGTGCTAAGATACTTCGTGAGAAGCTGCAAGTTCCGAAGAGAAGTCATCGAATTGCATCACGATGTCTATTGCACGGAGGCCACAGGCGCTGACTTGCGGGATTCCTTACTGAGTTTGAACGTGGAGACGTCGGCCAAGATGAGCAGATTGAGAATGAGCCCACGAGCCAAGTTTTCCGCCAGCATGACATAAGGCAACAACCATCTTCATTGAATAACATACCGAAATGTTCGACACGGCTGGGCAGTGGCTCCTAGTGGATGTAGGCCGTGCGTATCGCTCGCCCAGATCTCGGCTCGTGTGGAGCTTGGCTCGTTCCGCGCGGTGTTGATCAGGCAGCTCGTCCTCCACTTGTTTCTGCGGTTGTTTTTTCATTGCCGCCATCGTGTTCTTGGTCGATTTCGTGGCCACCCCGCCCCCCGATGAAGACGGCAAGTATGACTCTCTGTTCAAGCTCTGGTTCTGTTGCATGTCAACAGTCCTGGTCGGTATGATGATTGCTCTGGACAAGACCAAGCTGCGTGCGCGAGTGCGTGAACGCTTCCAGATCCCAGGCTACGAGAACGACGATTGGAAGCAGTCGAACTGCTGTGGTACGTGTGCGATTACGCAAATGGCGACGCAGGTCAAGAGCTACACGCCAGGGTCGTGTGCGTTCAACGAGCCAGACGCACTGCCGGACACAGGCACGCCATCCAGCCGTTGGGGATACAGTGGCGGCGCCAGTCCGAGAGCTCAGCTTCCCATTTGCCCACGACAAAAACTTCATCATCATGGCCGGTCTCGAGATCTGGAGCAGCGGGCGTTGTTGTGTGGGCCGTGTTCTTGGAGCTGGTAAGTGGTGACTTGCTCATTTGGAGTGGCGGGGGCTTTGGTTGGTGGTTGATGATGGACGCTGGTATGAAGGGATCGGTGTTGTGGAGCGAATTAGGGAATGAGGCAAATGCGCCTTGCTGTCCTTTCAGGTCCAACGTCGTGGAGTCTCGTGTGGTTGAGAGTGAGAGCGTTCAATTCGAATGGGGTGCGTGATGTGTTCGATGAATCATCGAAGTGGTCCTGCAAAGAGAGCTCGCGCAGTCTCTGGCAGTATTCGTCACTCCAACTTGAAACCATTATACTGATGGCCTGCTAACGTCT
>JAADXI010000228.1:0-31173 GCA_023337615.1 Pythium brachiatum | reverse complement strand
GCGCAATGGGGCTGCTTGGGATAAAAGATGCGATTACGATGGGAAAAAGAGCTGCTCGCGCAAATCATCCTTATTTGATGTAGCTCCACATCATTTAGGTCTTAAACGATGTGTACCACGCGAATCGAAGCCATCCGGGCGCCAGTTGGACATGGCGCCAACACAACGCTCACAAAGCTGGCCGCGCAGCAGCAGTGGAACCTGCGCGAAATCTTCACGTGGGCTCAGGTGCGTTGCGCAACCATGCGAAGGTGTGACCACAGCAGTCGAAGAAGTGAGGAGTGTGTCTGTATTTGTATGAATTCCTGCCGCTCACCGACGCCTCTTTTGTACCTCGTACGAGCGTGGCGAACGTTGTAGTGGTGGACGCGCATCGATTAATCAGCCACTGATTGTATTCACGATAATCTCTTGGCCTTCATACGCATGCGATAGCGAATGTTTCCTTATAATTAGCACCTCAGAGCGGTGGGTTCCTCCGGGAAAACGCATTCACGCATGCATTTTGGTGTCACCAGTTCTTGGCCACCGAGTTGTATGTCCCACTCTGAGGGGTCAGTCCGGATTCAAACATATTCAACTCAAAACCACCCAATACATTCATGTTGCATGTTCTCCCTTCGCGAGCATTTCCATCTTGTTCCATCCATAGTATCTCCTTTCTGACTCCTTTGATCGTCATGGTCTTCGTTCTATAGGGCGATGGTGGTCCAACTGATCCAGCTCCGGACGGAGGCATCGGCTACTACT
Source organism: Pythium brachiatum (assembly GCA_023337615.1). NCBI lineage: Eukaryota > Oomycota > Peronosporomycetes > Pythiales > Pythiaceae > Pythium > Pythium brachiatum. The sequence goes on along the minus strand of JAADXI010000228.1, from coordinate 30,423 downwards.
ACCTGGGAGACCAGAAGCGCATGCTTGCGTATGACGATGAGGACGCCGATTTCTGTGCTTTCAACGACGCTGTGGACGCGCTGAGTGAGATCGAAGACCTCGACTCCATCCCTCCAACAGCCTCTATGATGGACTACTTCAAGGGCTGCAACCTGTCCGAGTCCATGATGAAGCTCGCGGATGCTGGCTACGCCAACACGGCAGGCAGCAAGCTCGACAATATCTCGTGGCGCGTCACGTGTCGCTATGAACGCCAGTGGATCGAGCAGGAGGACGACGGAGACTACCGCCTGCAGCCGTCGTTCGGTCGCGTCATTGACTACGTGAAGCAGGGCGTGGAAGTGCAGCTCCAGTTTGCTGTCAAGTCCATCGACTACAGCGACAGCGACAAGATCATCCTCACCAGCACCACAGGCGAGCGGATCTCGTGCACGAAGCTGGTGGTGACCGTGCCGGCCTCCGTGTTCTTAGACATCGAGTACCTGCCAGCCTTGCCAGCATCCAAGCGCGAGGCGGTCGAGTCAGTCGGCATGGGGCGCTGTGCGAAGGTGCTCATGCACTTCACCGAGAGCTTTTGGCCCAGCAACACGCACGGCGTGATCTGCTCGGACTGTTTCCTGCCCGAGTTCTGGGTGAACAGCTCCGTCGGTGTCGGCCACTTGGTGGACAATGGCGACGTAGAGGCCGTCAACGGCTCTGCCTGTGACAAGCCCCAGTATCTTGTGACGGGCTACGCTGGTGCCGAGTGTGCTGAGAAGCTCAAGGGCGTCGACCAACAAGAGATCGTCGCCAAGTTCCTGGCGCAGCTGGATACGATCTACGGCAGTGAAGAGGAGCCAAAGCCTGCGAGCAAGTGCTTTGTGCGAGGCACGTACTTCGACTGGGGCGACGTGGAGTACATCCGTGGCGGCTACAGCTTTCCACGCGTTGGGCAGAGCGACCACGCGGCGAAGGACTTGGCGGACGCCATCGACAGCCGCATCTTCTTCGCTGGAGAGGCCACGGCGTACGAACAGCCGGGCATGACTGTGCACAGCGCACTGGACACGGGCTCACGTGCCGCGGATGAGGTGGCTGCAGCGTTGGCTCTGTAGAGAAGGATACTACGTAGTATACAGTAGACGATGTCAATAGAGCATGCATGCTGTTTGTTTGGAAATGGGCGCTTGTGTATTAATTATGCTGGGAGTTTTGGATGGACGAGTGTGATAGTTAATGTACGGGTGAACCTGCGCTGACTCTTGTTTTTGGTTTGAGGATGTTCGACTGGACTTGCACGAAGAGATAAGACGTGTCTATATGCACAGGAAGCTGGACGATGAACCGCGGCGTGGCTGGGGGCTTCGGCTGGAGCTTGGGCAGGTGCACGGCTTGACGATGGCGATCTTGGCTTCGCGTTGGAAAGTAAGTAGGTGTGGTAGATAAGCTTCTTGGAAAATGGGAGAAGAAGGTGCTTGTAGTGGAGCGCTTAGTAGTAGCGACCGTTGGCGTTGCTGTTGCCTTCGCGCTCGAGACGGCTGAGCACGTGCTTGCCGTAGGTGAAGCGCTTGAGGTAGTCCGCGTTGTGCTGGATGATACGCACAATGCGCTGGCGGTCGTGGCGATCCGCGCGATCGAGCAGCTTCTGGACGACGTAGTTGCCGTACATGTGCTTCATCATCGGCAGCAACGCACACGACGCTCCGCTTTCATCGCAGTCCAAGATGAGCTCAACGATCTGGCTGATTTCTTCCTTGTTCGCACAGTCGAGGCACGCCTCGATGACATTGCTGGCGTACTTGTGCTGGCTCCACTTGGCGACATCAGGAAGAATCGCTTGCATGACAAGCGCACGCTGGTCGACTTCACCGTGGCAGATCACGTGCTGGACCACGTAGTTGCCAAACTGGTCCTTCACAAGCTCGCGACACTTGAACATGATCTCATTCACAATCGGGCGGATCTGGTTCGGCGAGCAGTGCTCAAGCACACGCTGGATCACGCGGCAACCGTAGGCATGCGTCGACAAAACGGCAGCCTGGCCAATGAAGTCATCGACGATGAACTGGATATCTTCACCGAGGACGTGGCGGTGGCCTTCCGGGGCGTCAAGAGACTTCTTCCACGACGCTGCCTCAATACACTTCTGCAAGACGTGGTTGCCGTTCTGGTCGAGCACACACTTCATCACGTGACCACGCATCTCGCGAATCAGCAGCAGCTGCTCATCGACTTGAGTCACCTCCAACGCCTTCTGGATGACGCGGCACCCGTACACCTGGAGCGCAAGGCTGATCATGTTCTTCTTCATCGAGCCGACCAGGCGCCGCTGGTGATCGATGCTGCCGTGGTCGAAAAACTTCTGGATGACGTAGTTGCCGAAGACATCCGTCATGAGCGACATGGCGTGAGGAAAGACCTCGTTGAACGCGACTTCACGAGCACGCTCGTCCGCCTTCTCAAGCTTCTGCTGGATGAATCGACTACCCGCTTGGTCACGCGCGAACTGCACAAGGTGGCCCTGGATCGTGCACAGATCCCACTTGTCAGCCTTCGCAGCCGACTTAAACTCCTCCAGAAGACTCGTCGCCGAGTACGAGTGCGCTGGGTGAATAGGGAAGTCGTGGCGTCGAGTCGGTCCAGACTTGGAGCGATACACGGGCGAAGGCTGCGGGAAGTTGTACATGTGGTGTTCAGGCACGTCGTACCCCACAGGCGATGGATACACTATCGGGCCTTGGTTGTGGAACATTCTTCCCGGGGTTTCAAGGTGGCCGTACACACCACCACCAAACTTCGGCGCGTACAAATCACCCTTGAATGATCCACGGTGTCCCTGGACATGACCATACTCCATGGGGGCCACTGGGAAGCGGCCACCCGAGTACATGGAAGGGTTCTCGGCGCGACCCCAGCCGCGTGGGTCGTATGGCATTGGACTCTCATACAAGCCACGAACCGCTGGAGCCTGGAAGCCTGGAGGAGCGTTGGACGTGTACAATGCACCGAATCCATGCTGGCTGTTGCCACGGTGCGGAGTACGCAAGTCGAGCGCATGCGGCTGGAAGCTTTGAGGGATGAAGACACGATCACTGGCGCGGACGGTGGAGCGTGAGTCCAGGCTGGTCTGTGCCATGCGGCCGTGGTTGTTGATGCGAAGATGCTTCATCGCTCCCACGACGGACTGCTCGTCCATGTCTCGAGTCGGGTCTTGGAGTTCACTAGGGTACCCGAACACCGGCGAAGGAGTGCGTGGAAAGTCTTCTTGAACACGGTCAACGAGCGACATGAACGGGCCTTTCAAGTGCTTCTCCGTCGGCGCGAGCCCACGGTGAGGAAACGACGCCGCGATCCGCTGGGCGTTGGCATTGCGGACCATCTCGTGATGTCGATCGGCCATTGTCGGCGAGTCAAACGGACTCACAGTCGCAACGCTCTTTTCCATCGACTTCTCCGACTCGAAGCCCTCTTCGTTCCACGACGAGTGACTCTTCTCCGAGAGTCCCTGAAGCGCAGAGCTGCCGAAACGAAGCTGCAAAGAGAATAAACGTAAGAGACTAGTTCGTTGAGAGATATCCATTCGCAAGAAGTCGTACCGAGTCGACACGCTGGCCATGTTGCCCCGTGGGGTTCTTCGGGAAGAGGGAGTCAAACTGGACCAAAACAGGCATGTCACTTGATGATGAGTAAGAGAAACGAAGAAAGCAGACTCACGTTTTCTGCAGGCGGTGCGCTCCACGATCGCTGGAGATGCTTGCCCAGCGGCATGACGAGGTCTTGCCGGCCGAGTTCAACGGGCTCTTCGTCTTGGTTGTTCTCTTCAACACTTTCACGCAGCGAGAAGCGGCTGAGGCCGTAGGCGTTGCTTCCCTTGCGCGTGGCTTGCTCATGGCATCCTTGGTGATCTTCCACTGGCGGCGTTGAGCTTGAGCGTTGGTACAAACGCGAGGAGGAGAGCAGCCCGTCCGAAGACCACAGGCCGCTTGCCAACGAGTGGGCGTTGTCGCCGTCATCCGTCGCCATCTTGCTGCTGTCCGAGGGGATGACAGTGGCGCCGTTGGTCTTCACATGCGCGTCGCTCTTGCGCGGTCCGCGAATCAGATCTTCATTCGTGGACTGGTTGGATTGCTTCATGTCGGTGAGGCCCATGGAGTTAGTTGGACACAAACTTCACGTTGCCGTTGCTCTTGGTACTTGTCACAGACGGTTCCTTGCACAGCGCGCGCCTTGGCTTCAATGCGCGAGGTGTTGCGTACACGACGTAGGTCTTAGCAGTGGACACGCAGCAGCAGTGCGATCTTCCCCTTCAACTTCAATGGCAGCAAGCAGCAGCGGCGGTGGTGGGAACTGGCGGTTGGAGGCTTGACCACTTGTGCGCTTGGTGGAGAATTCCCGAATGAAGTCGATCCCTCGCGCTCGCTTCTTTCGCGCGCTTCTGGGTTTGGCTTGGTCCGCACTGCGTCCCCAGTCTGCGGCTCGCAGTTCACTCGATCCACACTCGACGTGTGTTTCCTCTCCGTGTGGCCGGATTGCCTTTCGACCGGCTGGGTATTTTTTTTGTTTTGGTCTGTTGGTTGCCTCTTGGGTTTTCCGAACCTTCGCTCCAGGCCGGTCTCGCGGACTGAAAGCCTCTGACCCAGTGTTCGCTCCGTCCCGCGCCATCCTCACTTGGACACACAAATGGTCGCGTTGCAGTCCGTTGAGGCGGGTTGGGCGGGTCCGGCGGGTGAGGAAAGTTCACACGGAAGGAAAGAACATGCGTAAGTAATCTATGGGAGCGAAAGATAACGGCCACGATCACTGTCTCTTCGTTTCATGATTTGTGGGGCATCAGATAATCAGAGGCTTCTTGTTGTCACTTGGACCGCTGCTGCCGCCAGCTAAATTTGCAGACGAAATGAGATGAATCTCCACAATCGCGAGCAGAGTCAGAGGCGAATGCATGGCGGTCGTCGGCACAGACAACGTATGCCTAGAGATGCCACCCAGCACCAAGGTGGCTGTTGTCTTCTCAATTTTGATGGAGAAATAAACTCCGAAGTGTGGCCGCAGCGACTCGGTGGGTTCTTTGTTTTCTTTCTTCTGACCACAATCCACCACCAGCAACGGGAAACTCCGCGCGGTGGAAGGAATCCAGGAGTGATGAATCGCCCGAGTGCGAGTGTTACAAGCCAGTGGTTTCCATGGGCAACTTGCGCAAGCGAAGCCAGCTGCGCCTGCAGGGCGAGAAAATTGTGTGACGGCATCTCGATGGTGGTTGATACGGCAAACGCTTCGATGTTTGGTCTGCCTCCGCGAACCTGATGTAGTTTACCAACAAGTTGAAGTCGTCCCGTAAGTTTCGTCACAAGAGAGGCAAACTGACCATCACTCTCATTTCCGTCCACAAACAGAGTGGCGGGGAAATTGAATGCCAGGCTGCTGCCTCAACTCCGCCGCAAGATACGGAGCCCGTTTCACGCACGTGGCCACGTCTGCCCATCCACACAGCCCCAACGAGTCGGAATTCCATTCATGGCCACTCGACGCAAACCGCTTCAACCTGTAAAAGCCTGTCCGTGTGTTGTGGCTGTCCCACGCGAGCCATCGAACAGTTGCGTTTTTCACTCGAGCCACACTGGTTTCTTTTCTTTTCATGCCTGCATGCATGCACACATGCTTGTATTCATCCCTATCGCTCGTCCCGTACAAGAAAAGAAACAAAACGAACGAACACACTCGCTTCTCTAGTCTACGATCGCTGCTGCTTGCGGGATAGAACCGCCAGTGCAGCCACGCCAGCCGTGACCAGCGACGCCGCCGCCAGTGCCTTTGAGGACAGAAACCACGGTTCTTGCGAAGCCGTCGAGGTTTTTTTCACTGTATCCACACCCTGTCGCTCTCGCTGGCTCTTGGTCTTGCGCGTGAAAATGGACGCTTCCGCATCTTCGCCCTGCGCCTCCTTACGCGCCGCCGCGCGCTTCATCTCGGCCTCGACATCCACGGCCGGCGCATTGGCGTCGTCCACATCCGCCAGCGGTGACGACTGGAGCTTGCCGCCCCATGCCTTCTTCTCATCCGCCTTTTGCTTGGTGATGTGCTTGGTCACCTGCTCCAGCAGCATGCGGCATGCCTTGTCCTTTGGATTCAGACGCACGGCGATCATGAGGTCGTTGCGTGCCTCCATGAACTTCTCCAGCTTGACGGCGGCCTTGGCACGACGGAAGCGTGCCTTCGACGGCCAGTCCTCGAACATGACCTGCTCACTGAGGCCCAGGCGACCCATCCACGTGACGACATTGCCGTGCTTGTTCTCGGCCAGCACAGACAGAATGCTGAGTGCGTTCGAGCAGGCAATCTCTGCATCCTCGTACGCATCCATCTTCAGCTTACATGTGCCGATGTTGAGGTGGCAGCGGATCATGGTCTGCAAGATCTCGGCCTTCTCCTTGTGCGTAGCGATGTCTTGGTCCACACGCTGAAGGAATCCGAGCGAACGCAAGTAGCTGTACACGGCTTCCGCGAACTGGTTGTCACGGAACTGGATGTTGCCCTGCTCGGTCAGCTTCACCGCTTCTTCAATGAAGTCCTTGTTCTTCATGTCCTCAATTGCCTTGGTAGGAAGCGACACATCCTTGCGGTGCATGTACATCTTACCATACGCACCCTGGACGACCACAACGTCATCATGTGGGCGGATCTCCACGATCTCACCGTTTCCGTACGGCGTCGCAACCTTCATGTACATCTTCAAGTGAGGAGTGCTCGGCTCCTCCACCACATCCGACTGGCGTAAGTACGCAGTGTTCGCACGCTTCGACGACGGGTCCTTGTCCAGCTGCACGATGTAGATCTTGGTTTCCGCACGGAACGACACGACCACACCGCGGCCGAAAGCCGTGACCACACGCGTCTTGTCTGGCAACGGTGCGCGGGACACAGCGCCAGGGTGGTGCGCCTCCACGCGGAATCGGTTTCCTGGAATGTACAGCTCAGCGCGAGCGGCAGTAGTGCCGTACGCTGCAGGGTGCTGAGCGGTAGCCTTCACGAGTGGCGCAGTCTGGCGGTACAGCTCCACCAGGTCGTCATTCGCCTTCTTCTTCGCGACCAATTCCGCGACCTTGCGCTCGTGACGCACTTGCGCGTTGTACTCGAACATGATCTCCAACTGGATCTTGCCACGAGTCTGGCCAGCAGTAGCAAGTGACGAAGCTGGGGCCTTCAGATCCAGCCACTGCGTGTGCGTACGCTGGTCCAGGAAAGAGGCGGCGCTCAACTCAACTTCACCAAGCGCGATGTCGGCAATCATACCAGCGCTGCTGTTGACAGTGACCTTGACTGTGAAGACCGTCGCCTTCACGCCATCGTACACAATCGTCTCGTTCCATTGCGCACTTCCGTCGGTGGCAGAAGTCGACGCCGTGCGCGCGTGCTTCTTCGTCGTCTTCTCACACGCCGAGGATGGCGCAATCACGGTCGACACATACAGCGACGAGCTGGTATTAGTGAGCACCGGGTGCTCCGCAATTGCACCAGCCAGACCTTGCGCAGCAACCACGTTGATCGTCAGCCGCCCAGTGGCCTTGCCCGTCTTGGAATGGACATCGACGCCATTCTTATTCTGCTGCACGGCGACGTGAGCATCTTCGAGCTGCTGCAGCTCGTGTTCACACTGCAGCGATAGCACTTCTAGAGGTGACAGCGATACATTCTCCCAGGACAGCGCGCTGCTGGAGGACGCGTTGGATGACGGCGACGCGCTCATATTCGCTGCGTGCAGATCGATCGGATGCAGTGGTTTGTGGGCTTGGCGCTTCCCGTCAATGCTTGCTGGCTGCACCTTCCTTCTGACGGCGACACTCATCATGATCAACACTCACTCGTCCTGTGGACCGGACCGGTTCACTTCGCTAACAAACCACCTGTCTGATATGAACCGGTTCGATTAACTGAAATACGTTAGGTACGGAACGAAGATCTGCGACCTCTCGGAATGCATCGGACACTGTGATATACGATTGAAGAGGTTGATGCGGAGTGATGGTTGCTTATGCTTTGGATGCGCCGGAAGCATCGCCATCATCGATCGGCCAGCCAGCGCATATGCTGCCGCTAGCGTCGTCTTCGTCGCCCTCTACGCAGCGCAAGCGCGCGTATAATGCAGCGAGTGGTGCGCCATCTTCTTCTCCGAGCAAAGAGCGTCAGGGCAAGGTTCGATTCATCGAAATCGACCGCAATGCGCTCAAACTACAGGCTATCGAAGAAGAAATCCACGCTGAGGAAGCGGCGCGCACTCACGGCTCCACGACGTCGTTCTGGGGCAAGAGCCTGGAATGGAAGGGCTTTCCGTGGTCGAGCGGTGATCCTCCATCTCCACAGCGTGCTCTGCAGCTGCGTCGCCGTCGACGGAGCCGCACAACGAGCGAAGACCCGCGCGCGGCGCCGCTGTTTGCCAACAATATCGTGGTGAGCTCCAAGTACAACGCCTGGAACTTTGCGCCGCGCGTGCTGCTCGCGCAGATCCAGCGTCCGTCGAACATGTACTTCCTGTTCATCGCCGTGCTGCAGACCATCAAGGAAGTGAGCAACACGAACGGCGTGCCCACGATCCTGCTGCCGCTCACGATCGTGTTCATCTGCAGCGCCATCAAGGAAGCACTGGAAGACCGCGAGCGCCACCGTGCGGACCACGTGACCAACAGCCGCACAGTGCTGGCCTTGTCGGTGTTGGGCGCGTGGGAACCGCGGCAATGGGGCGACCTCCACGTCGGCGACATTGTCAAAGTGCAGAGTGGGGAGACCATTCCTGCGGATATGTTCATGCTGTCGGCGGAAGAGCAAGACGACGGGTTCTCTATAGACGACGTTGTTGAAGGAAAGGAGGAGATGAAGATGGAAGGTAGAGAGAACGACGAAGTTATGGAGGGGGAAGAGGCCGTATTCATCAACCCGCCGCTCGTCTCACCGCGTGATTCCGCTCGTCGTGGTGGCAACCTCGCGTACATTGAGACCAAGTCGCTGGACGGCGAGACGAACCTCAAGATCCGCTCAGCGATTCCTGTGGTGTCAGCGCTGACGTCTGTTGAAGCGGATCTGCTCAAGCTGCGAGGCGTCGTGGAGTGTGAGCCGCCGAACAACCGTATCAACTCATTCGAAGGCAAGCTATCGGTCTTCCTGAGTCCAGAGCAAGCGCAGAAAATCGGTCTCGTCGGAAAGACTGGGACGAGTGGGCTGCTGAGTGAGCACCCCGTGCTCCAAATGGTGACGCGCGCTGACGAATCGGTCGGCGTGCAGCTACCGATCACGGCCAAGCAAATGCTGCTGCGCAGTTGCGTGCTCCGCAACACGCGGTCCGTGACGGGCCTCGTCATCTTCACAGGTCACGAAACGAAGGTCTTTTGTAGCAACACAGAGCCAGTAGTCAAGTCATCGTCGGTCGAGAAGCGGCTGAACGGGCTCATCATCGGCGTGGTGATGATCCAGCAAGTCGTGTGCTTCCTGGGTGCGCTTTTGGGTGCGTTGTGGATGATTTCGAAAGGAGACCTCCACTGGTATCTTGCCACCCACGTCCAAAAGTCCGACAAGTGGAACGATGGCGTCTCGTTTCCGTACGAAGAACTCATCAAGCTCCACCTGCGGTACTTCATCATCATGCAGAACTTCGTGCCGATCTCCTTGAATGTGTCGCTCGAGTTTGTGAAGTACTGGCAAGCGTACTTTATGGAACAAGACCTCGAGATGTATGACGCTGCTTCAGATACACCGGCTATGGTGCGCTCGTCGGCTCTCAACGAAGATCTCGGCCGAGTGCATCACATCTTCACCGACAAGACAGGCACGCTGACCATGAACCTCATGCTGTTTCGATACTGCATGATCGGCGACAAGAACTACGGCGGTGAAATGCGTACTGAAGAGATGGAGGCTACAACTTCATTCCCAGAGAGTCCCGATGAGCCAACTCGTTTTGTGGAGTTCGACCCAACGGAGATGTTTGCTGACTTGCTCGCGGGCGGGGACCAAGGCTCGAAGATCGCGTTGTTCTTGAGGCACTTGGCACTGTGCCATACGCTGATCCCAGCCAAACCGTTTGCGGAAATGTGCAGTGCGGCAACACCCGAGTATTCCGCTTCGTCGCCCGATGAGCAAGCGCTTGTGTCTGCTGCTGCATTTTGCAATGTGCGTTTCGTGCATCGCACGCCGACTAGTATTACGTTGCTGGAAGCAGGGAGCGAGACGTCTCCGTCCGTATACAAGATCCGCAATTTGCTCGAGTTTGACAGCGACCGCAAGCGCATGTCTATCATCGTGGAGTCTCCCTCTGGGGACATTGAGTTGCTTTGCAAGGGAGCCGACAATGTCATTTTCGAGCGTCTCGCCGTTTCGCAGGGCCAAGCGGAAGTTGTGGATCACGTGTACAATCAGTTGTCGACGTACGCAAAGGGTGGCATGCGAACGCTCTGCCTCGCGTACAAGAAGATCGATCGCGTCACCTACGAGGAATGGAACCATCGTTTCCAGCAAGCGTCGTCATCTATGGATGAGCTAGTCAAGCGGCGACAAGGACTCGCGAATGCTATCGACCCGTTGATGAACGAGATTGAGCAAGATCTCGAGCTCCTGGGTGTGACTGCAGTGCAAGACAAGCTGCAAGTCGGTGTGCCGAAAACGTTGGAGCTGCTCCAAGAAACAAACATGAAGGTGTGGACACTCACGGGAGACAAGATGGAAACGGCTGTGAACATTGGCTACGCATGCAACATGCTATCGAACAACATGGTCGTGAAGCAACTAAGCTGTGAAGATTATGTGTCGACGCTCAAGGCGCTGCAAGAGGTGCTTGTCTGGCACTCGCAAGCAAAGGCTCTCGCCAAGAGTAAGCACAGCGCGGATTCAAGATCGACGACAGCGAGTCTACCACTTCGCAAGCGGCGCGCAGCAAAACGCAAGAGAGGAGCTGCGATAAAGAAGTCCTACTTCCAATCGTTTATCGATTGGTTCACCTTCAGTGGATCGTCAAGCAGGAAAACAGCACGGTCGCGCCAGAAGGCGAGAGGTAGATCAGCTGGGGGCAGCACATTTCAGTCGCCTCCTCGGGGTGTCCACGACAGCGACGGCGATATTGAGGAGGAAGATGTGGACGAGTACGGCTCGCTTCTCGGATCTGGGACGAGTACCACTGGTATGCCCGAAGGCGGCTCCAGCCGCGCTCGGCGATCGGCTCCTCCATTGGCGCTGGTCATCGATGGAACGACTCTCGAGTGCGCGTTACGCCCTCGGCTGCGATCCCTGTTCTACGATGTGACCAAGGTTTGCAAGTCGGTCATCTGCTGCCGCGTGTCACCCAAGCAAAAGGCGGACGTCGTGGAATTGATCCGCGCACTCGAGCCTGAAAGCATCACGTTGGCGATTGGTGACGGTGCAAATGATGTCGGAATGATCCAAGCTGCCCACATCGGCGTCGGTATCTCGGGCCAAGAGGGGACCCAGGCTGTGAATTCGTCCGACTACGCCATCGCCCAGTTCCGTTTCTTGCAACGACTTCTGTTTGTGCACGGCCGCTGGGCGTATCGCCGCGTCGCCAAGCTCATGAGTTACATGCTTTACAAGAACATCACCTACGTGCTCACGACGTTTTGGTTTGGCTGCATGTGCGGCTTCTCCGGACAGCCTTTGATCATCGACATCGCTGCGCAGAGCTTCAATGTTCTCTACACGAGCCTTCCACTGGTGCTGTTCGCTGTTTTCGACCAAGATGTCTCGTCAGAAAGCGCATCCAAGTTCCCGTACTTGTACTCTCTCGGTCAAAAGGACGTGCTGCTTCGTCGACGCGTATTTTGGCCGTGGATTCTCAACGGCATTTGGCATTCGATCGTCATCTTCTTCGTGTGCTCGTGGGCGTTTGAAGGCTTTCTCGGACCAATGGTTCTTGCTGCTGACGGCAAGAGCGACGGACTCGTGACGTTGGGCTTCGTGGTGTTCACGTGTCTTGTGATCGTCGTGAACGTGAAGCTGTGTCTCGAGACGTTTCTCGTCACGTGGTACTTCGTTATCACGGTCGGCGTGTCAATCGTTCTGTGGTTCGTCGTCGGCAATCTGATCGCGACGCCGCACAGCCGTGTCGTCCACGCCATTGGCGAGATGACTTACGTCCAGCAGATCCCATCGTTCTGGCTTCTGTGTCTCCTTGTGGTGACGCTCAGTCTCATGCGCGACGTGATCTGGAAGATGCTTCGCCGATTGAATTTCCCATCCACGTACCACATTCTGCAAGAACGCGAGAAGCTTCAGCTGCGAAACTCGCCCCGAAGTCTGATGCGTGAGCAGAGTGAGCACCATCAAGTACTGTGGAACACGGACGTCCAAGCCGTGACGGCCAAGCCCAGCGTCGTCGAGTACACGAAGCTTCTGCGGCCTTTCGAAGACGAGCGTGACTCTTTCCGTCGATCTTCGCCTCTCGCCGAGAGCTTGATTGGCAGCACTGGTTTCAGTGATGCTAGTGGACGAAGTGGCGTCATTCGAGCCCGCGGATCGTCCAATGCAGGATCCGTCTCATGGCAGGATGATGAAATGCTGGATTTGGCTGCTGCTCCACCGGGTGGAACTTCATCTGAGGGCTTGGTGGCGTTGTCGATCCCAGAGACGCGGCGTAGTTTCCATCAGTACCACGGGTACGCGTTTTCAGAGGACGAGAACGTTGATAGTGATGTGGAAGCTGCGTCTGCAATGCCCACATCGCCTCGGTCGTTGTTGCGCAAGCAGTCGTCTCAGTCTATTGGCAGCAGTGGCGATCTGTTCGATACAAGTCTAGGCGCCTCAGGCGCGTCACCACTGCGTGGGGGCCGCACAACCATCAAGAAGATGATCAAGTCGGTGCGCGGCCACAAGAACGCTTAACATTAGGCCGCGTCCGTTGAAGATGCTGGCTGCCCATACTCATGATCGACTGAGATCTCGGTTTGTACCTGGCATTCTCGTGAAACTACGGTGAACGAGTCCCGCTTCGAGTGAATGACGTGTGGGTCACAGCCAAGTTGCGCAACCACGCGAGGGAGATAATATGGTCTCCTATCCCACGATCGAGGTGTCAGGACCGATCCGATATAGTTGTGAGCCGCTGGTTTGTACTTGCACGCGACGCGGATCGGCTCGAAATGGTGCTCAACGGCCGGTAAGTATGGACGTGGAGTGACCACGCGGCCCGTGGTGCAATCCGACGGCTCTGTCGGGAATTCTTCACCTCTAACTGCCGGGGATAGCACGAGGACATCACGGAAGGACGCTTGAGCAAGCCACTTGTCGTCCCCGTCATCGTAGACGACGCGAATGCGGTGAGTAGCATCGGCTCGCGCGATGTCTGTGATGCGTCCATCAAACCAGTCGCGTTCGTCCTCCCAGTACACAACGACACGTCGTCCAACGAGCGTGCTGCCCTCAGTATCGACCTGGAGCTGCTGCAACTGCACCGCATCGCTCGCTTGGTCTGGTGGAGCTCCCCGCATATCCTCGTCATCTTCCCACTGCTGTTCGCCGTCAGTATACTCCACGAAGCACCGCGTCCTGTCGACTCGCCCGACAACACCATCGAACCATGCACACTCTTCCTCCCAGTACACCTGCACACGGTCTCCAGTCCTCCAGCCGCTTGCCGCGGCGTCTTGTGCCTGGATGTCAACCTGCTTCTCCGCTTCATTTTCATCGTCGTCATCCGACTCGAACTCATCCGCGTAGCCTTCAAAGGCCTCGTCTTCATAGTCGTCTTCATCGTCATCATCGTGCGTCTCTGTGGGTCTTCGCCAGTCAGACTGAGCGCGCCTGTCAGCGTTGGAGTCTACCGATCGCGACTGGGAGCTAGCGAAGGACGACGCGACCTCCTCGTCATCTTCGGGAGCACCACCTCGCCACATATCGCTTCGTTCTTGCTCTGCTTGCTGCCGCCACCGTCAGTCACGTGCTAATAAAAGTTCCTCTACTACGTAATATGAGGAATGAAATCCTTGCCAAAATGGAAAAAAAGAACCCGTGGTGTCTATGTGGCTTACAGTCAATCTGTGTGGTGGTAATCTCTGGCGTTTTACTTCTTCTGCAGCATGCGCAACGCCAGCTCCTCCTGGCTCGCGACCACCGAGCGATCCACTTTCCGTCGCTTAGTGGCTCGGTCGTCTTCCTCCTCCTCCTCTTCCTCCTCCTCCTCCTCCTCCTCACTGTCGCTGTCCTGCTCCTCGTCGCTGCTCTGCATGTCTTCATCGTCGTCTCCGCTCTCGGCGTCCGACGGCATCGCCAGCGTCGCGACCTGCTCCTCGCCCTCCTCATCCTCGTTGCGTTCGCCCTTGGCCTTGAGACGCTTCTTCGTGTGCTTGGCTCGCACTCGCTCCTTCTCGAGACGACGATCCTCCGCGTCCTTGGCCTTGAGACGCGCCGAAACCTCCGCCGCAAACGCCGACGACTTGGCTTCGACATCAGCAAACTCCTCCGCGTCCTCATCGTCCAGCTTCTTGGCGCTCAGACGCTCCAGAATGTTCATGCCGTTGCCTTCGTCGTCGAACACTAGCTTCGACTTGTTCAGCGGCTCGCTGTCCACGCGGATCTTGAGCTTCTTCTGCTTCTTTTCCTTCTTCTTGCGGCGCTGCTCCTCGATCTCTGCGTCGGCGTCCAGCTCGTCCTCGTCTTCGGCTTCTTCCGGCTTATCCCACGCGTGGTGCTGCTTGACCACCATGAGATCATCTTCCTCGTCCTCCTCCTCGCTTTCTTCCTTCGGCTTTGGTACTTCCTTCTTGTCCTTTTTCATGGCGGCGAGCTCGCGGTCCAGCTTTTTCTTGGCCTTTTCGGCCTTGATCTTCTCCTTGAGCATCGCCAGCTTGCGGTTCACGTTCTTCTTGCCACGGAGCTCTTCACGGAGCTTCTCGCGCGCGTCCTCAGTCGTGCTCTTGGCCTGCATCTGCTCCAAGAACGGCATGCGCGGCGCACCAGGCAGACCATAAGAAGCCGCGTAGTTCTGCAGCGGCAACTGGGACGCGTCGAACACGTCCTTCATGGGCATGAGGAACACTGAACGCACATACGACATGAACGCCTTCTGCGCGAGCGACTTGAGATCCTTGTCCGCGGCGACGGCCGACGTGACCTTCTGGCGGCAGCTCGAGGTCTTGGCGGGGTTCAGCTTGATCTCCTTGATCGGGATGTGGGCTTCCTCCATGTGCTTCTTCATGGCTTCGGCTTCGGACGGCAGCAGCGTGAGCAGCGCCTTACCCTGCTTGTTGTAACGCGCCGTACGGCCGACACGGTGGATGTAGTTGGCCGTGTCTTCCGGGCAATCGAGCTGCACGACCCAGTCGACCTTGGGGAAATCCAGACCACGCGCGGCGATATCCGTAGCGAACAACACGGCCGCTGGTTTGTTCAGGAACTCGTAGTAGACCTCCACACGCTTGCCCTGCTTGTACTTGCCGTGGAGCGCGCAGAGCGAGATACCCGGCTGCAGCTTACAGAAGACCGAGTACACGTACCGCACTTGGCGACAGGTCGCGAGAAACACAATGATCTTGTGCTTGAGATGCGACTTGAGGAACGAGAACAACACGTCGAGCTTCTGGTCCAGCGGACACACGACGTAGCTCTGCTGGAGACCGGCAGGCGTGGCGATGGTCGACTTTTCGTGGACAGCGATGTACTCTGGCTCCTTCAAGCTGAGCTTGGCCAGGTCTTTCACCGACTTGGTCTGTGTGGCCGAGAACAACATGGTCTGGCGCTCCGCTGGCAGGTACGACACGATGGCCGTGAGCTGTTCCCGGAAACCCATGTCCAGGATGCGATCAGCCTCATCCAGCACTAGCAGCAGCAAGTTCGAGGCGTCAAAGTTGGGCGTCTGCTCCATGTGCTGCAGCAGGCGGCCGGGCGTACACACGAGAATGTTCATGCGGATGAGTCGGTACTGTTCCTCCTTGAAGTTCTTGCCACCGATCACGAGCCCGGCCGAGAACGTGTGGGCCTTTCCGGCGGATCGCAGTACCTCAAAGATCTGCAGCGCCAGCTCACGCGTTGGTGAGATCACAAGCGCGGCCAAGCCGTCCTCCACGTCCCAGCGCGCTCGGAAGAGCTTCTCTAGCATCGGGATCAAAAACGCCAGCGTTTTACCGGATCCGGTCTTCGCAGCACCGAGGATATCGCGACCGGCAAGCGCATGCGGCAGCGTGCCGATCTGAATGCGCGTGGGCTTGGTGAAGCCGCACTTGGCGAGGCCGCGCTTGGTCGCCTGCGACAGCGGGAACGCGTCGAACGAGTCGGCGTCCGCGAGCTGCGTGCCGCGCGCGGGCGTCTGCTCTTCGATCTTGGCGACCAGCGCCTCGACCTCGAGCCGCTCGCGCTCGTTGGCCTTCATCTTGGCCTTGATGGCCGCGGCATCCGGGGCGTCAGCAGCACTCATTTAGCGATGTTGACGTAGGCGCAATGCGCTGGTGATGCTCGTCAATCGATGTCAATGGGTCGAATGCGATGGCCTCGAAAGGACATTCGGGCACCAACCAAAAGTGCGAGGGCACTCACGCGGGGGAGCTCGCCGAACCCAGGGGTGTATACGTTCAAGAACGTATAAACGTATATTGAGGCTTCAACATCGACGGATATTATTTGACTAAGTGCGGTTACGTTGTCGCCAGCGCACTTAGTGAGACAGAAAGTGAGCTCGTCTGAGATTTGGATCCAAGTTGGATCATCCAACAAAGCATGAGAATGGTGATCAACGAAGACAGAACTGCTTGTGGATTATGTGGTGGGGGAAGAGGGCGGTGGGCTCCTCATGGTGTCAAAAGGGAGAAGAGATCATGGTTGTAAACACGAGCTGTCGAGGTTTAGAAGCTGCTGCAGCACCAGCTCGAGTTCGCGGCCGTGTTCTTCGCATCCGGGTGCGTCGGTCGGATCGTGTCGGCGCGACGCGGGTCGGCCTTGCGCTCGAAGATATCGTTGTGCTCGAGAATCGCGCCCACGAGTGCCTTGCCAGCGTCATCAATGTTCTTGTTCTCCTTTGCAGATGTCTCGAACCAACCGGAGAAACCGTTCGTCTCACAAAACGCGTCGAGAAAGCCTCGGTCAACGTCGCCCGACAAATCGCACTGCAAGGATAGTCCAGAAGAGTATGGGTGAGCACACATCAGAGAGTAGAAACCGTAGGGATATAGTGTACCTTGTTGCCGCAGAGAATGACAGGAAGTGGCTTGTTGTTCGGCAGCTCGACCTTCGAGTCGATCTCCTTCTTCCACTGTGACAATGGGAACGAGTTAGACACCATCCATCGTCTCCATTGTGCTTGTATCTCCATGGGTCCGTACCTTGATGACGCTCTCAAACGTCTCTGGTCGCGAGATATCGTACACAAGAAGTGCTCCAAGGGCATCCTTGTAGTACACCTGCATCAAACAACAACATCTCAATCAGTCAGGATCACATCTCTCCCAATAAGTAGTTTGTCGCCCAATAGCGAATATAACCCACTCTGTTGAGCGCACGGAAGTGTTCCTGGCCAGCGATGTCCCAGAGCTGCAGACGCACAGTCGTGCCAGTGACCGTCACGGCCTTGAGCGCAAAATCTACGCCGATCGTCGTGCGATGGTGCTCCGAAAACGCATCATGTACGTATCTATTCCAACCACAAAACGTCAGCAGCCCTCCCTCAACAACAACACAGTTACACACCCACCAACCTCTTGATGATACTGGTCTTGCCCGTTGCAGCATCGCCCAGCACCAGCACCTTGATCACGGCGTCTTGCGCGGCACTCACGCGGCGTTCGCTCATACTCGTCTCCGTCGCTCAGGCTCGTGCTTCAACCTGGTTGTGGGTGTTGCGTTTGTGTTCTTCACTTCCAACTCCCAGGGTTGGAAGTTCCAACAAAATGTAGAAACCGGTATCATATCGGTAATCATGAAGAACAAATACCGGTATACAACCGGTAGGATATTTTGGTCCTCAAGTTTTCAGCAAGGTCAATGGGGACGACTCGGCCATGGCTACACGCGGAATGGATATGAACGGCTCGAGCATCAGCTCCATCAACGGCAACGGCAGCGCGCGCACGACCGCCAATGGCTCTACTCCGCCTGGATCTGCATCTTTACGCACGCGGCGCTGTCGTCTGCCCAGCGGCGAGCGCGTGAACGAAGATCCGCGGCGTCTGGACGCCGTGGTCATGATCCTCGAGGACGTGCTGTACGATCACACCAACATGCTTGCGCACTTTGCGATCGAGCGCGCGATCATGCAGCTCATCAAGGAGCGCGCGTTCTTGAACACAGTGGCCGCGTACGAAGCGCTGCAGTCCTTCCGCCACGCGTTCGGCTACCGCAAGCGGTTCCCGCGCTTCCTCGACAGCCTCATCGCGCAGCAACGACTGAGCGTCGAAGCTGCCCAGCGTGTGATCCAGGCGTACTACGAAAGCCAGATCACTGAGGCGCGCACGATCAAGCCGTTTGATCGAGCGAGAGAGACGCTCCACAAGCTGCGCGATACCCACGGCTACCAGCTCGGGTTGGTGTGTGTGGGCAAGGACAACGTCCAACTGGAACGGCTGCGGACACTTGGTCTCGAGGAGTTCTTCTCTGAGATCGTGTTCGTGCCCAGCAACCCGAGCGTCGCGCAATTGGCTCAGGCGATGAAGGAGATCGGGCGGCGGCTGATGTTGCAGCCGTCGTCCATTCTGTTTGTTGGCCGCAAGGTTTTCTACGAGATCAAGGCGGCCAACAAAGTCGGTCTCGTCACTGTGCGAATGGTAAGACAGTGTGTGGACAGCGGGAAGAACTCATTGCTGGGATTCTAATCTCTCATTTATCTATCTGTGTGTGTGTTTTGGATCGCGTAGCTCCACGGCAAGTACTCGAGTGTGATGCCCATTGAAGAGATGGAACAACCTGACTTCCAGATCGGCTCCATTGACCAGCTCGTCGCTGTCGTGCGACTCGCCGACCAGCAAATGATCAAGCCTAAGATCGTCGCTCTAGGGGGTGGCACGGGACTCGCCGTGCTGTTGAAGGAGCTGCGGTATTACCCGGCAGACCTCACCGCCATTGTGACTGTGTTCGACTCGGGTCGACACTCGGGTGCGCTGCGCAAGTACCTCGGCATTCTTCCCCCTGGTGATATCCGCAATTGCTTGGTCGCTCTCTCCGACTCAGGTCCGTGCTTGTTGATTTGACTGCATGTGTGGTCGATAGCTTGGCTTGACACATGGATACGTGGCGTGTACCGTAGATGAAGTCATGCACAAGCTCATGAACTACCGGTTCAAAGAGAACTTCATGGAAGGCTGCAGTCTCGGCAATTTGCTGCTGGCAGCTCTCACCGACATCCAAGGGGGCTTCGACAAGGCAATCACCTCCGTATCCGACATCTTGAACATCCACGGTAACGTGTTGCCCGCGACACTCGACAGCACCGAGCTGTGTGCTGAGCTGGAAGACGGCTCTGTCGTGGTCTCTGAAGTTAACGTGCGCAGCTCAATGACAGAAGATGCTGACGGCCAGCAACGCCGCAAGGCGCCGATCAAGCGTGTGTTTCTTGAGAAAGACAACGTCGAGGCCTTTCTCCCTGCAGTGCGCGCCATAGAAAATGCCGACATCATCGTCATCAGCCCTGGTGGCTTCTACACTTCGATCATCTCGACGCTGCTCGTTCCTGGAATCCGCGATGCGATCAAGAGAAGCGCCGGTGCGACTGTGTACATCAGCAACGTCGCGACGCAATGCGGGCAAACTGACGGCATGACGCTGCCCGACACGCTCGAGGTCTTGAACAAGTACTTGGGCGGGAACTCGATCGACTACGTGATCGCAAACAACGCCATCCCATCACCTGAAGTCCTGGCGTCGTACATGTCTCGTGGCGAGACGCTGTTGTTGCCAACGGACGAGATGCTGCAACGTGCGCAGCCGATCGTGCTCCAGGGGAAGACTTTTGAAGACGTTGAAGACGGAAAAGCATTCGCGGTCAAGACAGAATGGGACAAGACACCCATGATCAAGCACTGCGGGAAAATGGTCGCTGGTATGCTGTACCGCATCATCGAGCAGGAGATCGAGCGCATGCGGGACAGAATGATGCAGGGCGGCCACTTCCGCTATCAAATGCCGACCACTCGAGACACTTCGACTCACAAGGTCACCGTCACTGCTTCATCAACGAAGCCAGGTCCCCCTCCACTGTTGAAGAAGAGATCTTCTTCGCTCAAGAATTTGCGAACCGATAGCTTGAGAAGCGTCGCCGAACCAGCGAACGACGAACACGTCGATGACGAATCTTCTCCATCGTGGGCGCGCAGACGAACAACCATTCTCGGGGGCACGTTGCTTGCTCTTGTGGCCATTTCGACAGTATGGAAATCTCACCGTTAACTGCAATTCAAAGCAGTTGAGTTGGGCACTTACAGGCTTCGCTCCACCTCTGTCCCTTTACCGTTCCGTTCGCTGTCAGATGCCACAGACGATGACGACGATACTGAAGCTGGTGGGGCAACGTCTTCAAACCCGTTGAACGAGACAATGTACTCGCTGAACGCCTGCGTCGTCGCGAACTGCGTCCGGAACTCGCGAGCTTCTGGAGCAGACGCTGCCAAGTAACTTGCTTCGTCGAAAAATGCCGTTTTCTTCTTTGAGAACTCGTCTGTCCAGACGTACCGATGGTATCCAAACTCCCCGATGAGCTTGTGGACAGTTTGATAGAACAAGCGACGCACTGCGACATCAGGAAACGCGTGCGGATGCGTCGGGAAGCGGTGGGCGAAAACGTGGTCGCTGCGGTTGACGTTGGGCTTGAGGCACTCGTAGAGACCTTCACGAAGCGAGTAGAGCACCGACTGAGGTAGGCCACACGGGATATCGCCTTGCACCACGCAGCCTTTATCCAGATCAACCACGAGCACGTCTTCACTGATCAGTTCAGCTCGCATGGCCTCTTCCAGTGAATCCTTCGTGATACCGAAGATGAACGGAGTTGGGCACTCCAGATACTGGAGCATTCGGTGCGGTAGCACTGGCAAGTAGACGTGCGGCCACAAAAGTGGGAACATGAGTGCGCGCATCGCTTCACACACGCGCATGAGCACCGACAAGTGCAAAGACACGAACAGAACGCGACTCTCGAGCAGTACTGCAGCGAAGACTTGAACGACCGTTGCGACGTCCAGGGTGTCGAACATAAGTCGAACCGAGTGGTCAAGTCGAGGAAGCACTGGTGGACTAATAAGTGCAGACGGTGATGATGCGGAGTTGATCCCCGCAGAGATAGCACTGGCTTGTGGTTCAAACGACACGGAGCGAGCGAGTTTGGACACCACCTTCTTGTCGAGCTGGAAGGCGTCAACCGTTGGAACCTTTGCCTTTTGGCGTGCAATGGACTCCAGCTCGATGATGAACTCATAGCCTTCTGCAAGGCGTTCGCGAAGTAGATCAACGAGCGCGAACCGCGACAAGACGCAAACGCCGTAGGGCACCCAGCGCAAGCCTGACCCACCCTGGGTGTCGAGCCGTACTTTTTCAAAGAACGACGGCGGCAAAGGCGGTGCTGGTTTGTACATGACGAGGCACGCAGCATAGATCTCGTTGGATGATGAGCTGTCACCCATCTTGAAGTTGAATGCAACTGGAGCTGGACACGTGGACGCGTGGACGACGACGTTTTCCAGATCGGAGCACCACGGCAGAATAAAACTCTCGATGGAGCGATCGATGCCAATGGGGTTCGGTTCATGCGACAATGGCAACTGCACAACGCGAAGCGCGGCAGTACCAGCCGCAGCCTGGTCAGCATTGTACACGGAATCGAATGACAGCACCCCACAGATAGCTTCGTATCCTCGCGTCGACTCGAGCACTTCGAGTGAGCGCTTGCGCAGTGCTTCTCGTGACGCTTCTTCTGGCCAATGATGGACTCTCAAGCCGTAACTGAGCAGTAATCCTGAAAGCCGCTGCAGATCATCCATCGACTCGTCTTCCTCGGGGCTCGCAGGATACAGTGCGAACTCCGTGTATGCCCGGCTCATGAGGAAACGGTGGAAGAGCTCGACGTGGATCAAATTGAACTTGGCAAGGATTGCATCTTGCTCGTGTTGCAGTCTTGAGAACGATCCAGTCACCGACTTTTCGATTTTGCGCATTTCTTCGTCGCCAGGGTAGAACTTCTCGCAAATGTATCGAATGATCTTTTTGCACTGGCGTGAGGCGGAGTCCTTGGTCTCTTTACGTCGTCCTTGAGTCTTGAGGATCGCAGTGTAGACACGATATGCGGGCTTGAACTCGTACTCAACATCGAGCCAGAAGGCGATTTCTCGATGGTAGTTGTGCGGGAACAGGAACGTCCAGAAGAAGTTGGCAAATCGGTGGTTCATAAGGATGTCTTCGAGGCCGATCACTTCACGCTCCACAGACTTCTGCATCTCGAAAAACAACTCCGTCTGGCGGAATTGAGGGAATCGTTCCATCAGATCGCGCTTCACGCGAGTCACCAGCAAGTCGAATGTCCGCAGCGCGTCTTCACCACCAGTCGCGATATCTCGCTTGATACGATGCAGCATCTCGCTATCGACAAGTTCCGCTCCGATGTGGAACTGTGCACCCTTGGCTAGGTACTTTGTTGCGATCTTGACACCATACGTGCGCAGCATCAAAATGTCGTCCTTGCTGAACATGGCACTCGTACTCACGGCATGCTTAGAAGATCCTGGTGGTCCGTAGCCATGACTGATGTTGTAGTTGGTACGCAGCGTGCACCAGAACTGACGATATTCTTCAAACGAGCACAGGAAGAACAACTTGCTCTGGTCGGATGCGTCTTGAAGCCACGCCGCGTAATATCGCATCATACGTGGGTTGCTGACGACTTCTTCCAGTGAAATAAAGCCACTTGGATCTCGCTCGTTTCCGTTTGCTTGGCCGTTGAAGTACTCTTGCATCCACATATTCCACTTCTGCAACTTGGCTGCCCCTGGCGCCTTCCCAAGCACGCTGTGGTTGGTCGGCATGCTGGGAATTGAATTATCCACGTGCTGGAGCTGAGCCAAGATAGCCTTCTGCTTCAACGCCCACTCTTGTGTCGCCGCTGATACGAGTCCAGCTGACGGATTGTTCGATTGCTGGTTGAGTTGCTGTTGTTGCGCCGGCGTCACCGAGGTCTTGATACCACCCATACCCGAAAACAGGAAGTTCCGTGCTCGTAGCTTCACATGCTGAGCCCATCGCGACCGTGCAGCTTCCATCTTCACGTCCTGTTCTTCTTCTTTGATACTCGTCATCGGCATGGGCTTGACGTGCGCAGCGCTGCTCGCGCTCAACACTTCGGTGATCTCCGTCATGGACAGCTCCCGCTCCGGCTCAAACATCTCGGATTCCCGCAGCATTTGCTCCGAGATTGTGCTTCGTCGGAACGTTCCGCGGCTCGAAAATGAAAAAGTGAGCAGATCCGAAAACCGCGAGGAGGAAAAGTCGTCTCGATCCGAGTGGATCGATGTGCTGCGGGAACTGGCCATGCTTTCCCGGATCACTTCTTCCGCGGAGATGGTGCTATCTGGCGGTAGTGGCGGACTGGCATCCAGCATTGCACCTGAGACCATCACCGTTAAGGAAAGTTACGCCATATTAGCCAACAGCCACGATGCCCTCAGTAACTAACAGACTTCACGTACTGTACTGGGACGCGGAGAAGAACCCGGACGAGGATAATGGATTGGGGGCTTCCTCGCCCGTCGAGTCGGATCTTGAGTTCTTAGAAGACGAAGCCGCAGAGGCCTGTTGCCGCAGATCATCCTGCGTATACAGCGTGTACAATTTGCTCGAATCCCCGCGCCTGGATGAGTCCACGGCCTGCCGCGCGGCTTCCATATCCTGGAACACTGAGCTGCCCGCAGTCGCCGGTTTCTTGCTGTTTGATGTCTGCATCGCCACTCGGTGGATTCCGCTTCCACCCCCGTTGCCCATGGGCACATTCGACGCGCTGATGCTGCGGGTCGCCGACCGCGGTCGCGACACTTGGGCCACCGTGGCCCCCACGCCCCCCGACACACTGCGCATGAGCCCAGGCTCCGCCATACTGTGGCTGTCCGTTGAAGAGATACTCGTAGCGTCTCCCCGCGGACTCGCTTGCCGCTTGTCCCGCCGCGGAGACGCCTGTGGCGCCGCCATGTACCGCGCGGAGCTGCGGATCGAGCGGTCACCCATCGCTATGTACGTCCGCGTCTGCTAGTGCTTGCTGCGTAGCCTGTCCCACGTGTAGCGTCGCGTGCTGCTCGTGCGCTTGGTCGCCGTCCCGCCGCGAGACCGTCGCACGTCACTTCAGGGGGGAAGCAGGCAATGGAGGAATTGCCTTCAACTCCATCAGCAGGGGAGGGTGGGTGTTAAGTTCGCATTACAACCAGACGGCGTACTTAGTGGCCACTGGATAACCTACTGATTTTATGGAACGTCACATCACCAAGCCAGCAAGCAGCTCAGGACCGTCGTGCGACCTTGATGAAGTGCAGCGGAAGCCCGGTGGTGTTGCTCAACGGGAGCTGGCTCGTGTGCTTCTTCATGCGTCTCCTGGTCTTGAGCAGGTTCAGACTCGCCGAATCCAGCTTCTGGATGAGAGCCTTCTTGTATTCCTCGGCTTGCTGGAGCTCGTCCTCCAGTTGCGCGCCGTTCTGCTCCCGCTCGTCCGGGAGATCGTTGGAGAACGACTCGGTGAGGTCGCGGATGATCTGCTGGATCTTGAGCTCTGTCTCCACTCGCTCGGCTTCCATCACTTCCACGGATCGTGCAAACTCACGTTCGCTCACTGCACAAACATCAAACACATGCAGCAGTCAGGTTCTAGTCGTACACTGCAGAACCGCAATCGGACTCACCTCGAAGACAGTACTCGCAGGTCCTGTCCGCATCTTCACGCTGGCATTTGGAGACGTGGGCAAAGTGGTGCTCGACTGTCTCGCACATGCGGTCTCGGCACACATTTGAATCTACGTGATGCTGCAGATGCTGGAGGATCTTCTGGCAGTTGAGCAAACACCGAGATGCTTTTGACGGCGAACAGAACGAGGCGTCAACGATACCAAACGCGTGCTGCACGGACTCCTCCAGCATCTCGTTGGCATCTGCATCTCCGGCTTTCTTCTCCGCGACCAGGTTGGCGACATAGTCGACAGGAGGGGCCACACGCGGTGGGCTTTTTGGGCCGGCATTGGGTCCTATGAGGAGGAGCAACAACACGATGCTGTAAGCTAACCACAGTCGCTCAGAGCACCACGCTCCAACACACGTACCAAGTCCCAAGTCTGCATCTGGAACACCGGTCTGCCCATCAAGATCTTCCTTTCTCTCTTGATCGCCTGCATCGACACGAGACGGTGCCGATGGCCCTTCATCACCAGCACGAGGCTCAACCTGCGTGGAACAAATCTCCATCAGACAATCGTTCGCAATATTATAGTAGGAACATCATCCAGCTCCAGTACGCACCTTAATCAGCGGCTCTCGCTTGATATGCCAGGAGAACGCCGAGAAATTGAACATCGGTAGCCGCTTTTCCACTGCCAAGCGGTTCAGCTTCTCAACTTCATCCGTCGCTTCTTTTTTTCGTCTCTGTGAGGCCTGAATCTGGTCACTCAAGAAGTTGATCTTCGCTTGGCCTGCTTCCGGTTCGCGTTTGAGCGATTGCAGTTGTTGTCCCTGGAGCTGAATGAAATGGTCGAGGCCGTGCTTTTTGCCAAACAACCTTCGCTGTTTAACTGGGAGGAACACACGAAAGAGACTGTTAGATACAACAGCCATGAGCAAAAGTTGCGCAGCACATACTTCGAACGCAAAATGGGCAGGCCTGGCGCGTGCAGAACTCCATGTGGGACTCGTAGGATGCGATCGACTGACACAGCGAGTCCGAGCATATCTTCCGGTCTTTCACGTGGCCATAATGGAGCATGTAACGCTGGCACGAATCCTCTTTGCACTTGATGTAGTGTTCACACAGTTGCGCGTCTTCAATCCGCGTCGCGGCGTGGATATGCCCAGCAAGCGCATCCAGAATGGACGCGTCCTCGGACGGCAATCGGTCGAGCACGTCTTCCAGGTCGAGTTCAGTGTCTTCGGTCAGAGGCAATGGGATCTCTTGAGGTTCTTCCTGAGTCGCGTCTTCGTCTTCATCCACGGCCTTCGCACCGCTTCCGTACTCGATAGTGTCACCATAGTCGCCTTCATTATCAGCAGTAGCATCCGCTGGAACTGCCGGCGGCAGCTCCTCTGGGGTTTCCTCACTCGCGGTCTCCGCGACGATCTCGTTCTCTTCGTGCAGCTGATGATCTGGCACAGCCTTCACTGGTGACAGGACGCCATTCTCTACAGATTTCTCGACGGTTGACTCGCTGAGCCTGAGCGCAACCCACGCCACGTACGTGTTCTTCGAGCCGCTTCGGTCTTCCAGCACGTGTTGCTGGCTAAAGCCGCGTGAGTGCCATCGTGCGGCGCAGTCCTTGCACACTTGCTTGGCCTTACGGCAGTCGCACATCTCACAGAGATACAGCCACGGCCCTTCTCCACACCAGTCGCATGAGCCGCTGATCACTCCGGCAGCATTCGTAGCCATGGCGTTTTGATCTCCTGGGAAATTGGCGCCAAGTGAATGGAGTGACGACCAATCAAACGTTTGATTGCCGTACGTCCGATTGAAGTTGGTGAAAATTACGCCAATAAGACGCCGAGCGGTCGCCCACGTGGCCACCAACACAGGTTGAGACAGAAAATGCAACGTTGACGTGATGTGGGGAAAAGATCGAGATTTGGCAGAGTGCCCATCGTCTGATCAGGATGAAAGCAATGGGATGACGAAGGAGATAGGATATCACACGAGGGATTTATCTCGATATACGGACTCCGTACGATGCGTAGGCGTTGGGGGTAGAGCGAATGAGAGACAAGAAGAGAACGGGCCGCCAAGCAATAATTGGATCAGCAAATTCATCTACTACTACGCTTTTTCTGGGGGTTTGACTGGGAAATGGAGTCGAAGTTGGGAAGGAAGGCGAAGTACGTCGGATCCGATGAAGAGAGGTAGAGGGGGAAGGGTGACACGAGTTCACGATTGTAGTTCTTCTGACGCACGGGCGAGAAGGCACACCTTGAACAGACACTCAGACACACACTAGGCCTCTCGCACAAAATCCGAGTTTGATGGAGAGTTCGTCTAGGTCGCGTACTTGGCCGTCCATTCTCGCGCCGTGGCGTCGTGGCGGGTACGGTCTGTTCTGTAAACCTGCGCGATTTCCGGCACAAGCGGGTCGTCCGGGTTCGCGTCCGTGAGCAGCGAACAAATCGACAGCAGCACCTTCGAGATCGTGAGCGCAGGGCTCCACTGGTCCTTGAGGATGTCTAAGCAGATGCCGCCGTTGGCGTTGATGTTGCAGTGGTAGATGCGCGTGGTGAAGTTGACCTTTGGCGGCTTGAACGGGTAGTCCGCTGGGAAGTAGATGTTCAGGAAGAACACACCGCCGGCGTACGGGCTGTCCTCCGGGCCCATGATGGTCGCCTGCCAGTGGAAGAGGTCATCGCCGACTGGACCAGCACTGCAGTTGGCTGGGGGGTCGCGGCCGAGGTCCTGCAACTCCTTGTTAATGCGCTTTAACGCCATGACGCTTGGTGGTCTTGGGTGGCTTGGTGGGTTTCTCCTGCTTTGTTGGCAAAGGGGGAACTGAAGGGAAAAGAACGCCGCTGCCACGGCAGCCGACGGGGGCGAAGGAGAGGGGGGAGATTGCCTTCCAACGCAGAGCAAAAAATCGATTTTCAGCCAATCAGAGAGAGGAAAGAAACAAGAAAGAATAGCTCGAAACGCAAGACAACCCACGGAGGTTATTTAACTTCTGGAACCTTCGGCGAAACGAGGTTTTTACATCACCAACCCCAGGGTTACACCACAAGAGTGGGTTACGCTGCTCGATCGGTTTGCACAGGGATTTGTCCACCCAATCACCCACAGATTCCACCAATCCTAAAAAAGCCTGTGCAGCCAGCTGGGTTGTGTGATGGGTTCAGTGGGTACCCATTACCTGAGGTACGTGATAACCCATGCCGCTGGACAAGTCAGTTCGCCGTCAATCGCATTGCGCGGAAGAGGCCTCGCTGAGCAAGTGGCCAGATCTCCATCAATATCCACGCCCCCAGCCGCACACACACGCAGCTGGATCAGTAGCTGTCCGTGTGTACATCATCTCGTGCTTCTCTGCCCGTGCGTGTTGGTGTCGTTGTCGAGAAATCGCCATTTTCTTCACGCTCCAATAGCAGAAGAAATTGTGGTGACGTCCTTTCTCATCTCTAGTGTCGAATGGGAGATCGCTACATGACGGCCGACTCGCCGCGAGGCGTCTCTGACGAGCGCTATGGCAAGCTCGTGCAGGAGACCTCCAAGGGGATCTCCAGCTTCAACCAGCTCACGCGCTCCATGGCGCAGAAGATGTCGCTGTTCGGCACGCCGCAGGACACGCGCGCCAACCACGAGCAGCTCAAGGAGCTCACCGACAAGGGCAATAAGATCGTGAACAAGCTCAACAAGCGGCTACTGGAGCTGAACAAGTCGTGCCAGGGCCCGCAGGCGCGTGCGCGCAAGACCCAGGTCACCAAGCTCTCGAACGACTTCAAGAACCAGGTGCAGCAGTTTGAGACCACGTGCAAACGCCTCGTGGACTCGGAGCGCCGCAGCATCGAGCACATTCGGCGGTCGTCCCATTCGTTCCGCCATGATGATGATGACCACCACGGCGGTGGTGGCAATGGCGGAGGCAATGGCCGCAAGCAGAGCGGCGGTGGAGGTGGCGGTATGAACCTGAATAACTACAACGAAGACCAGCTCTACGCGCAGGCAAATGTGATCCGCTACGATGAAGACGGTGGGTGATGCTGGCTCTATGGGATGGAGATATGATGATGTTGAACTGACGACGCTTCTTGTAGATCTCGCGCGACGAGAAGAGGATATTATCCACATCAACCACCAGTTGCGGGAGGTGAACGCGGCGTTCCGTGAGATCGACGGGCTCGTGCAGGACCAGGGCGAGACAGTCAGTACGTTCTACGCTTCGTGTATTGTTCTGGCAGGCTTTTTGGAGCTCTAGTGTATTAACCACACGCCTGTGCTGCAGTTGAGATTGAGGAGAACACGGAAGTCGTCAAGGAGAACGTCACCAAGGCGCTGGAGCAGGTGCAGCAGGCCGACGCGCGGTCCTCCTACTGCGTGTGCACCAAGCGCAAGATGATCTGCTACGGCGGCCTCGGCCTCATCCTCGTGCTCATCCTGCTCATGGTCGTCAAGCAGTTCGTGTAGTGTCTGTCTGCATCCTCGTGTGGCGTTCTTCCTCTTCCTTCTTCACTCGGTGCAGTGCCTGTATACACGTATCGAAGATCCCTGTGGCCGTACCAGTCAGTTGTTAACACGCAGATCTGAATCAGAAACCTGCTTTACTGTTCCATTGGTATTCGCGTCAACTTGTTGGCTGGGTGGCTCCACTGTGGGTGTGCTGCGGGTGGCTCTCCACTGCGAGGACCTCGACGGTTTCCGCGTCAACCCATCGGCCGCGTCAATCGATGGACTCACTCGCCTTCCAGTCCTCTGCAACCCGTTCGATGGGTGGATCTGCCGACGCTCAGCATCAACCTGACGCCCATAGGAAGAGTCGGACGCTCTGTGTCACCCTGACGTCATCGGCTGAGGAGTTCCATCGCTTGTTCGGCGAAACGTGCGCAGTGGGTCGTAAGTTGAACCCAATGATATCGACCTCCGGGCGTGTGGAAGCGGAGACTTGCGTTGCACACGGTGTGCCGTGCAGTATACTACCTCCTCCAATGCATGAACTCGGTTGGCTGAGATCTACGTTCGCGCCATTGCTGGTTCTCACTTGTTCCCTTTACGCTAACTATGAAGATTGTCATAGTGGGGACGCCCAGCCCGAGCCCCGCCGCCAATCCGGCCTACCGCCAGCTCGTTCAGACGATCAGCGATAATGTCTGGGGGCTTCCTTCGCCGCCAAATCAACTGGAAGCAACCCGTCGACACGAAAGCTCTCATTGAGCTTGCGGATTGTGAAGATATGGATACCAATCAGCTAAGGGAGGGAGTTAACAAGCCAGATCACAGAGCGCGATGGCGCCTTCGCCAAGTCGCCTGCCTCAAACTGCCTGTGCGTCGACCGGATTCGAGGGACTCCAGGTCTTTTCCACCTTCTCCTCCACGCAGATGGTGAGTACTTCCGTTGGAAATGGTGCCTGCGTTCTGTAATCGGACTCACCGTGCTCACTGGATGAATAGAGAGCGTAACGGACGACATTCTCCACAAACTGGACCACCTGAGTGAGCGTACGAGTAGCCACTCGTTTAGCGAGGGCCCAGAGGAAGGCTCGCGGACAAAGCCATGTCAGAAGATGCTAAGACACTTCCGGAAGAGACTCCACAGACTTGAAGAAGCATTGACTCGT
>JAADXI010000227.1:0-31401 GCA_023337615.1 Pythium brachiatum | reverse complement strand
GGCACAGCCTTGCCTCCATACGCGCTCGCCAGCTCCTCTCTCGCTGCTGGGCCACGTCGCAATTCACGCGCGTACTCTTCTACAGATAACACGCGGCGCTGGAGAAGCCACGGTTGGCTCAGTCGCGAGTAGCTCTCCGCTAACACAGCAGAGGAGGCGCTAGGCGAGCGGCTCCTGTGGCTCGGCGGCGCCGACGGACGGAAGCTGCTGCGTAGCGGCAGCGGATCGACGTCGTAGTCCTCCATCTTCTGTCTCTTCGCGTCAATAATGGAGACTTGGTGAACATCCCACTAAGTACGCACCCAATGAAAAACCGTACTTAGTACAAATGCTCGATTTCGAATGTCTGTCTGTCACCAAAACATTTCACGCAGTGCAACTGGATCAGCCACTCGCTAGCAGTAAGCGAACCATATCCCGGAGCGGTTGGCTCGCCCGGGCAATCGCAGCGAACTCGATCAATCTTTGCTTGCGGGCGGCTTGCAGTGCTGCCTCGGTGATCGACAGGTCTCTGCCGAGCCGTGTGAGCACGTGGATGCGATCGCTCTCTTGCTCGAACGTTGTTGCTTGAAGCGTCGCATCGATTTGCTGCTTGAGCTTGGCGATGTTTGTCTTCTTGTGTGAGATCGCGGATGACAATACCATGCATCGCCGGTGGATGGCACGTTGTTGGGTCTCCTCGTCGGGAGCTCCGGTTTCGGAGATCATTTCTTGCAGCCCATTGGGATCATGGCGCCACAAATATACAATGGCCATCGCAAGAGCAGCGTTTCGGTTGCCGATTTCGGATTTGTCGAAGTCGCTTGGCGTCGCTGGTTGCTCTACGCGATCATTAATCGCGTCGTATTCGAAGACCAACTGGTTCTCCACGACGTCCTCGACGACCTCTGCGTACTCGTCCCCTGTGATTTTTGACGCAATCTCCTGCTGGACTTCAGCAATGGATGCCTCTGAAAGAACGAGGCGCTCGATGGCTTCAGCAGTTCCTATTGCCGGTCGTTGTTTTACTGAATCGCTGTCTTCGGTCAAGTCGATATGCCGATCTTCCACCGTCTCTGCTTCCGATGGCTTCTCAAACCACGCTAGCTTGTCCACCATTTGGCCCATGCCTGATACCAGACACGGCCGGCATCCACACGAAATGTACGCCTCCACAACCTCCGTGATCGGTGCTCCTGCGTTTGGAAGCTCCAATTTGCATCGACGCGTATCTCTCGTCGTAGGCACCTTCACTTCTTCGTTTCGCCTCCTCTCAATGGATCGATCCCGTGACCGGCTTCGTCTACTATACGTCGATGAATCACCGTCCTCTTTTCGCGTTTTCCGATCGTGGGATCGATCGCGTGACCGGATTTTCCTGCTATACCACGACGACTCGGACGCACGATCTTCATTCTCTCTGGGTGGACGGTTCTGTCGTCTCGCCGACCTGCTTCTTGACCGATCCGGCGACCGCGACCGCTTCCTTGACTGCGAACCGAACGCCTCCTTGCCCAACGAGTTCAAATTCGCAAACTTGATGCGGTAAAACCGCTCCAAGTGGTCGTCGGAGCTCGCTTCCAGCTCAGCGAGCGTCAGATTCTGCTTGTCCAGCCACTGCTTGAACCGTTCTTCGTACTGTTCCTCTGTCTCCCCAGGTGCAAGTGGCACAGGGATTGGCACCACGGTGGAACCGAAGATGTCGAGCTTTTGGTCGCGTGTCAAGTGGTCGTATTTGCGGGACTTGGAGTCCTCCCGGTACTGCGCGAGCTTGCACACGCGTCGCTTGTAGAGCACAGACCGCGGTGGCTTGTGCGCGACTGCATGCGTCAGCCAGTCGCGATGAGGCGCGAGCTTTTCGGTCTCGCGCACGCGCTGCGACAGCGGTGACGTCGCCCGAGGCGGTGGCTCCATCGGGCACCGAGACTTGTTGCTGGGATGGCCGTTTCGCTTGAGCTGAACCACCAGCAGTCAACCACACTAAGTTCGGTTTTGTTCCTCGTTAAGTTCGCTTCCTGTCCCAGAGTTGTTGCCTTTCTCAGAAGGCGGACAACCGCGGATTACGCAGGACTCGCGAAGTAATTGTGAGGACCATGGAGATATACTAGTAACACGATAGCGATCCATTTGATGCACCGTTACACCATCCTATCGAATCTACGTGAGGTCAATCACTTGCTGGTCGCCGGCTTCGCTCGCGTGCTTGGCCTCTATCTCGCCTAGCTTCTTGTCCATCTTCCCCATCGCCGCAAAGAGACACTGCGTGCAGCCGCATGCAAGATGGGCCTTCAGAATCTCGGTGCTGGTTGGGTTGCTTTTTGATTCCTCGTAGTCGCAGATGCGGATCGCACGGGGCAGCTTGGTGGCTTCCGTCAGCGTCGTCGAAGTCGACTCACGAGGCCTTTTCTCCACGTGTTGATCGTCGCGCGTGCTGTTCCGTGGTCCGTGGTGACTGCGACTGTGACTGTGACTGGGTTCCTCTTCTCGCTTGTCTTCACGTGTGCTGCTGGGTGGTCCATGTCGACTGCCTGTGCCATCTTCTCTCTCTCGCTTTCGTGAAGACGACGAACGCTTCCGGTCTCGTGAAGCAGACCGGGACCGGGACCGGGGACGGGAACGCGACCGCTTACGCTTGCGCTTCTCCGGCGTATAGCTCGTGCGATCCGGATCAAACTTCACGTCTCCATGCGCGTTTGCATTCGCGAACGCGATCCGATGGGTTCGCTCCCGGAACACATTCGGGTCCGCCTGAATCTTGTCCAGTTCTTCGCGGTGCGCATCCCACAACCACTCGGTGAACCGCTGTTCGTACATTTCCAGCGTCTCGCCACGCGCAAGCGGGACGAAGATTGGCATGATGTTCGTGCCAAACATTTCCAGTTTTCTTTGCGTCGTGAGGCCCGCGTACTTGCACGCGCGGAAGTCCTCTCGGTACTGCTCGAGCTCCACACACTTGACGGCATTGAGACGCTGGCGACGCGATATCATCCCACGCGATTCGCGGCGGTGTGTGGATGGCTCCTGCTCATCGTCTGAAGAAAGAGGACGCCCCGGCTGCTTCCACGAACACTTGCGGCGCGGGGCTGGGCCGTTGCGGGCATCGTCACGCGCCATCGTCTCTCGAATAGTTGCTGGAGTTTCACCTCCGGCGTTTTCGCTGTGAGATAACCTTAGGTACGCGTGAGTGTTTTAGAGACCGGTGGTAAGTTCGCATCCACGGCATTGAAGACTTCGAACACTCTCACGCAGTGGAGAGCCTTCGAGCACCTCGGTGGTGATAAACAGAGAAGACCGAGAAGGAAAGTGTCCAGAACTGTAGTATGAACGCCTTCCATTTCTTCTCTCGCCTATTGTTCGCCTACGTTAGATCAACGACTTGCTGGTCGACGGCGTCGGCCGTGTATTTGTCCTCTATCTCGACGAGCTTCTTGTTCATCTTCCCCATCGCAGCGAACAGACACGCTGTGCATCCACACGCAAGATGGGCCTTCAGAATCTCGGTGCTGGTTGGGCTGCCTTTTGGTTCCTCGTAGTCGCAGATGCGAATCGCGCGAGGCATCTTCGTGGCTTCCGTGTGCCTCGTCGAAGTCGACTCACGAGGCCTTTTCTCTTCATAATTATCATCACGTGTGCTGCTGTGTGGCCCATACTGACTGCCTTTTTCTTCCTCTTCTCGCTTTCCTTCCCGTGAGCTGCTGTGCCGTCCATACTGACTGTTCCTATCATCTTCTCTCTCTCGCTTCCGCTTGGACGAATACTCTCGATCGCAAGACGAAGATCGAGACCGAGACCGCTCACGCTTGCGCTTCTCACGCATATAGCTCGTACGTTCTGGATCAAACATCACGTCACCAACGGCATTAGCGTTCGCGAATGCCATGCGGTAGCTGCGTTCTCGATACACATTCTGAATCCCTTTGAGGTCAGCGATATCCTGGCGGTGCTCTTGCCACAACCACTCGGTGAACCGTTGTTCGTACATCGCTAGCGTCTCTCCACGCGCGAGCGGAACAAAGATCGGCATCACGGTCGTACCAAACATCTCCAGCTTCTTGACAAGCGACAGCTTGGCGTACTTGCGCGCGCGGTAGTCATTGCGGTACTGTTCGAGCTCCACCCACCGCGTCGCGAGTCGCTCTTCTCGTGTCTTTAACCCACGCGGCTCGTCCGTCCATGACGCCGTCGATGCTGTGGACTCATGATCGTAGTCTGGGGTAGGCGGACGTCCAGGCTGCTTCCACGAACTGAACTGGCGGCGCGGGGCCGCGCCGTTGCTTGCATCGTCACGCGCCATTATTGTCACTCCAGGAATGGAGGAATGTTGCCTCGCCGGTTTTCGCTGTCTGACTGTCTTAGGTACGCACGGATGTTTCAGTAGCCCTGGTAAGTTCGCACCCACCACATTGAAGAATCTCACCCAGACTCTCATGCAGCGTGAACGCTGCAGGCTCCACGGGTGACGATGACAACACGAGAAGAATACTGTACTACGTAGTAGTATGGATAGAGTAGTATCATACGCATCAGTGTGGAATTTGAGATGGTTATGGGTCTCGTCGGCCGCTCTGATGGTGCGAGTTAGAGGTTTGATAGAGTTTCTTTTCTTCATGTAGACGATGGAAGTTGGACAGTTGTGTACAACATCTCAACGCTTAGAGAGCGCCAACCTGCTTGAGCAGAGCCTCGAGCTTACCGGCCTTGTGGAGCGCCTGGATGTCCGAGTCGCCGCCAATCGACTTGCCGTTGATGAACGTGTTTGGCACGGTGCGCTGGCCTGGATATCACACAAATCAACACAATAAGCATCAGCCTCTCCATCTCCTTTACACGCACGATCAGCACTCAATTCAATAATGCAAAACGTACCAGTGATCTGCTGGATGGCGTTCTGCTTGGCATCACCGTCGTCGATCTGGTCCAGCTCCACGAGCTCGAACTTCGCGCCGAGGTTGCGCAGAAGCTTCTTGGTGGACGTGCAGTATGGGCAGTACGACTTGCTGTACACGACGACCGGCGCGCCGGCGACCTGTTCTTCGATGGATTCCTTCACGCTTGGCATCTTGACTTGGTTGGATTGCTGTTGGGGGAGACTGGAAATTGGATTCTGTTGCGTTCTGACAGGCTCCCGTCGACGATGCTGGCAGGCGAGGAGCTACAAATACCAATGCTTGGCTGAAATAGAGACCAATGAACGTGTTGATTTGCTAGAAGTCAGGGAAAAGAGAGATTTGATTGGCTGGAAATGCTGAGACACAAGATTCGTCATCATTCGGATCCATGTCCGATGCCTGGGTTCTCATGCGGAATGGGAATGAAGGAGACACGCGACTGCTTCGAAGTACAACGTTGCAGGAAGATTATGGGAAGAACGGAGGATGCACACGGCTCAGATTCATCCCTTGTCGATTCATGCAGTCGCACTGGAGAACACGTGAAAATTTGGAGCGTGATGGAGTTGTCAATCAGTTGTATTTGGTGTGTTGTTTTGTGTGCAATGCACACAAAACACACTGTGCATTCAGTGCGTATTGGTCGTAGACGCTGCTCCTGGGTCAATCGCTGGACGTTGATTTGATCTTACAGAGCACCGGCCTGCTTGAGCAGTGGCTCGAGCTCGCCCTTCTTGTGGAGCTTCTGGAGCTTGGAGTTGCCGCCGACCGACTTGCCGCCGATGAACGTGTTTGGCACAGTGCCCTGGCCTATAAATCGCAATACAAAACACACAGCGTCAGCTCCCCAGGCTGCCTAATCGACAACTCAATTGCACTACCGTTTTACCAGTGATGTCCTCCACAGCGTCCTGCAGGGCCTCGCCGTCGGCGATCACGTCCAGCTCCACGACGTCGTACTTGACACCCAGCTCGTTCAGCAGGTTCTTGGTCTCCGTGCAGTACGGACAGTACGACTTGCTGTACACGACGACTGAAGTCTTGGCGACCTGGCCCTCAACGATCTCCTTGAAGCTTGGCATCTTGTGTGTGTGGAAGTGGTGGTGGTTAGTGGGCTTGAGAGTAAATTAGATTCTGGGGCTGAAGACCGTGGAGACCACGTGCCCAGGTCCCGACATGCTCACATGTCACAGTCCTCCATGTCCGATCCTCACGTCCACAACCAGAACATTTCAACTAATCAGAGGCCTTCTAAGTTGTCTATTTACCCAATCACAAGGTCGTATTAAGTCAAAACTGGTCAATGAGATCACGCAGTGAGCGTGCCTCTTCAAGTTCCCCTGAGGTTAATGAGACCGTGAGCTCCATGGACCAGCAGGGCTTCCCCACGCGGCATCGCGGCATCCACGTGCCCGACCACCTGCGAAAGCTTGACTTGATAAACTCTGGCTCGAGTCCACGTTCTCGAGGTGGTTCGTTTCGACCTCTAGCGCCTCCGCAGTCCAAGCGCGACCTCATTCCTGCGAAACGGCGTGCCAATACGACTTCAGATGACCATTTAGCATCGTTCTTTGGCAATTTGACGGTGTGGATCGACAAGAAACTACACAGCGCATCTGCCCACGCAGGTTACGACAAGATCTACCTGTATCTCGCGTTGTTGCGGTGCTTTATCGATGAACTCACGCCTCATGAGGAGATCCAGCGATTCGTCAGCGACATTGAGGCCTACGTCGCCTACCTCAGCTCCTCTGGACACAGCGTGTCCACTACCTTTCCAACGAAGAGCCAGCGAGTGCTTCCACCAAATGTACAGGCTGCTGTCTCTCCACGTTTTGTGGCAACGAAGGGCGTGCTGTCGCCCCGTGCAATCCAGGCTTTGGCGAAAGAAGCCGCACAGGAAGCCGCGCTTTCCTCGCCTCGCATCACGAAGAAGCGACCGAAGACGATCATCGAACTGAGTGACCACGAGGAATCGATCTTGAAAGTCGCGTTGTTCTACGACGAAGTCGTGGACCAGTTGAGTGGTGTCTCGAAGAAAGGCAAGAAACAAAAAGACGTGTCGCTCACCCAGCAGTGGTTACAGTTTGCATCCGAAAGGCACAAACAAGTTCTCACAAAGATCAAGACGAAAGTCTCGAAGCAGACTCTGTTTACCAACTCAAGTATTGGAGTTCCCACAACGCCTGGTGCTCACAGTAGCAGAGAGGGCAGTGGCGGCGTCGGGCTCAACTCCCAATCCAGCCACGTTCCACGCTCCCACGCCCTGGAGTTCTCAGCCTACTTTTCGTTGGTAGTTCTGTGCTTGCAAGAGACCATACGTCGTATCAGCGTATTCTCCAGTGAGATGGCGGCGTTTGTGTGGAGTGTGCTCTGTCAGGACACACTCCACAGCATCGAGCTCATGTTCGACGACGTCCTCGCTCTCCACTCCAGTTCATATGAGGCTCTACAGAAGCTCCGAGCATCGCGACAAGAAGTACAAGACGCAATTTCACACTGTGAGAGTG
Source organism: Pythium brachiatum (assembly GCA_023337615.1). Taxonomy (NCBI): domain Eukaryota; phylum Oomycota; class Peronosporomycetes; order Pythiales; family Pythiaceae; genus Pythium; species Pythium brachiatum. Next base: position 24,023 of record JAADXI010000227.1, on the reverse strand, counting down.
AAATCCAGCGACTACAAGGTCAGAACATGCGATCTCTGGCTGTTTGGGAGCTCGAACAGCAGGAGATGGATTTGTTGGAGCAGGAGGAGGCGTGGCACGGACACTGTAAAGCCCTGCTTTTGAAGAGCTTGCTGAATTTGGGTGACGAAGTCAACCTGGTGACGTGGCTCCAAGTTCGAACTCCAGTGCCTCAACAACCGAGTGAACAGCCTGACGCAGTGCCCACTGACAGGGTTGGAGCCGTGGCAGTCGTAGACTATCAGCGACTTCCTGAAGGGGCAGCTCTTCTCCATTTTCGCCTGCGTTCACGTGTGGTTTACATGGCGCATCTCGTGATCTTGTGTCGTAGCTTCCTTCATCTCCAGGAAAAGAGATCTCTTCGCGAGGTGATGGAATCTACATCCACAAACCCTAAGTGGTCCAGTCCACCGCCATCTCCTTCTCAACAGAGCCAGCAACAACCAACGATCGATGCGTATGAGTGGCAACAATCAGTTCCAGTCACGCCAATGCATTCAAACGGGTCAGCGCCAATGGAACGCATCTCAATGGGGGAGCTGCTCACACTGAAGGACATCAACCATGCATTGCGGGCGATCGAAGAGCTCTACATCAGCGTTGGTGCCTCTGGTGACCACAGCCAATCGCCTACATTGCCATCCGCGTGTCTCGGTTGCGATGCGGGCACACAGTTCCCAGCGATCAATGACGACCCGACTACAGCATCAAAGTCCCCCTTCCTGAAATCGCTTGCGTATTCTACTATGGCTTTCACTGGGCCAAGCCCACCTCCATTTGTGCGAGCAGGATCCAACCAAGGCCGGCGCCGTAATGCAGAGATCGTCGTGATGCGTGTTCCCATGGGTAGCGGACGCCGCCTCAACATTGCCTCCGCTTTACGCGAGGAAGCCGAGACACCATCGCAACCATCTATCCGACTTGCTAAGGCGTGGACAAAGCTACCCAAGCACTGCCGAGCCGTTCTCATCCTTCCACTTCTTGAGCCAGAGCCATTTCCAGCAGACAATCCCAGCTCGATTGTCGACGCGCTTACCAAGGACGAGATTTTGTCGCGCATCCAATGGCTGTATGCTGGGGTCATGGATGCGTCGTTTTTGGCTTCTTCGTCCAACTGGAGCTCACCTGAAACACGAAACAATTCAGCCATTCCGCTTTCACGGCATTTGTGGAAGAGCTGGACCACGCAGCAGTTTGTCGACTTTATCCACGCGGCGTTCGTCGACAAATACGACACCGATGTCGCTTCAGGAGAGCGAGAGTTCGTGCGGTTGCTTGCCAGTATCCAGCTTCTGTATTCCGGCTTGGGTGCCGCACTTAATCCCACCACAGGAGGCGCTGGACCATCCCAGTCGAACGACAAGATCTACTTTTTTGCTCGCATGACTACGCTGTTCAACTTGGAAGCACGCGACAAGCTGATGAAAAACCGTCTCCCGGCGCAACTTTTCCCGATCTTCTTCTACTGTATGCACGTCCTGCAGCAAGTGGCTGTGACCAAGAAACATATCGACGAAGGCGGCTTGGTGATCGATGTGTGGACTGTGGCTGGACCGCCGGTAGCTCCTCCACCATCCACACCAAGCTCAGGGAATGCGGGAACGCACAGAGGACGACGTGTGAGGGTGACGACACGATCATACACGTTCAGCAACCACGCGCACCACACGAGCAAGTTTGTTCTACTCGAATCGGTCAAGACGCTGCTGCTGTATCTCCTCGAAGGTACTTCGCTAAACGCCTCCGCAGTCGTGGACGAGCGCATCATGTTTCTATCGGAGCGTGCAATCCTGGCCAAGGTTTCGTTGCTTTCGGCAGTCGTACCCGGTGCCTACGAGATCAGTTCAAGTCCTACGAATGCGTCCAGTGTAAGCTCCACTGCGAGCGTGGGCATGTCTCCTCCCGTAGCGAACGGAGAACTCGCGGACGTGTATATTCTTCCTTTGGATTTCGCCGTCCAGGCCATCGTGAATGCGTGGCTTCAGCAGCACAAGGCGTTGCTCCATCGCTTGAGTATCGCGATGCGTGCAGCTGATATCGACGCGTCAGGAGAGATCACGTTTGAAGAGTTCACCCACGTCATGATGGTCGGCTCGGCTTCCTCGGCACCAAACGCGATCAGTTCTGGCCAACTGACCCAAGTCTACGCCGCGCTACTGTCCGAGGCACCGCAAAAACGAGGCGTTCGCTGGCAAGAGCTCATCGTCGCTGTCGCCGACGAGATCGATTTGCTCGGCATGGGCGATCGCCTCACTAACCTCGACTTCCGCAGCATCCAGCGGGCTTTGCTCCACGCCATGCGAGGCAACGCGTCCTCTGCCTGGGTTGCGAACCCGTCCTATCGAACAGGCGACGCCGCGTCACTTTGCAAGGTCTGGACGCTCAACCACCAAGCTATGCGAGACAACTTTGCCCTCACATTCCAAGCCGAGAACGCACTCGAGGGTGTTTGCCTCTGGCAGTCAGGCAATGCACGCGTTAATCGCGTGGAAAAGCTGCTCCGTGACAGTAGACAACCAGCCAAGACACCACGCGGCCGCTTGCGTCGAACCTCGATCGTTGGGGCGAGAAGTGGCCCGACATCTCCCAGTAGATACGAGGCCACCGAGATCGAGATGGGCCCAGAGGAGCTGGACGTCGCGTGGCGAGCGTTGTACTACCTGCAGCTGGACCACGCGCAGGCCCACCACATCGCTGACCAAGTGCGAGCGAAGCAACAACAGCGAAACCAAAAGAGCTCGTCCTAACAGCCAGCAGTGCAGTGCAGCAGTGATCCAAACACCGAGAGCGGATGCGCTGCGAAAAATGACACGATCCATGTTGACGTTAATAAAGGGTTGACTCCCACTGTTGCTGGGCAGAAAACAAACCCATTGGTCACGAAGAGGACGAGGAAGAGGCCTTATGGGTGGCCTGGAAGTTGAGCGTCGAGGGTGCCATGCCGTAGGAAGCCGGCACGGAGATCTCTGGGAAGTGATGGCGCAGTAGGATCTTGACCAGCGCGTTGTGGTGGATGCAGTGGTGGACGGCAAACGCCAGTTCACGGCTCAGTGTTGACTCGAAGACGAACTCGTGGCCGTCGCCCGACAGCATAAACGCTGCCCCCACATGTGCTTGTAGAGCATCCGCATCTACAATAATGCAGTAGCCATTCATCTCCTTGAGTCGCTGTGTTGTACGGTCCAATCAGCAGAACTGTGTACCCACCAATATCATCGAGCGCGTGCTGAATGGCGTGGATCTGGTCCATGGCCGCGTGGCGGTCCGTCTCCACGGGCGTCGCGCGCGCACGCAGATCGTATCGGATCACTGCCGCATTTGCAGACTCCCTAGTACTCGCCATCCACGTCTCCACGGGCTTGCGCAAGTGGTCGAGCGAGTGGCGCGTGTGGCCGCCGATGGACGCCTGCAGTAGATCACTGTGGAACGCGTACTGGCGGTCGTCCACGGCTTGCAGCAGCGCGAGCTGCTGGTCCAGCAGTGCGGCGACGCAGGCGCGGACGCCTAATACGCCGGGTGTCGGACGGGCGGGCGACGACGAGAAGTGGCGCGGCCGTGTCGGGACCTGGCGCCCCCGCGGTCGGAACATGGGCCTTCAGACTACAGTGTCCACACTACGCTAACTACTGTAGGGACGCGTGACCTTGAGTCTGCAGCGACGCACGCATCTTATTGAGCGAAGATTTTATTGGCGAACGTGAAGATGCGTATTGGTATACAGTACGTACTACAATACGGTAGGTACTGGACTGGACTGAATAACAGAAAAATTGTACTTCGAAGTATGAAGCATACGCCAGAAAGGGGAAGGGGAGGGAGGAAGTGCACGTGTCTTTGTGGTCGCTTCGTTTGGCGTCATCTTGCTTCATCTTTCCTCTTTCGTCGAAGTTTGCAGATGCGGCAAGGTGACCCAGCAGTTCAGTACGTACATAACCTTCAGCTTGCGACGGGAGTGCATTGGATCAGTACCGTACACATGGACCGTGACTGTGACTTTTGCGGAGTGTTTCGTAAAAATGCTCACAGTACAGTACAGTGCGTGAGCACGAGTGCTCGCACTCCAAAAAGTGTGAGACGATCATCTTCATCTTTTTCACGCCATCGTTTGCTGGTTCCTGAGGATAAAAGATGTTTCCAAAGGATTATCAGCTGTTTTGTTTTCTTTGCCTTCCCTCCCGCACAAGTCGCAACAAAACGTTCGGCAAATCTGACGATCGCGATTCGTGATTGGTGGAGTTCTAAATTGCAGGAGGGTTGGCATTTGAGTCAAATGATTTGACAATGTAGATCAACAACTTTTTGTCTCGTGGAGTGCGTACAGTGCTGTCGCCGTGGGCTTGGACGAAATGCATGGGACTTGCCAACAGTCGTTCCATCGTGGTTGGCTCGCAATGCAGAATATTTTTATGTTGTCACTGCGCAGCTCGTCCCAATATCCTCGTGCTGGGAAATCCCAGAGCTGGCTCGACATTCTTCATCGGCGAGATGCGCGAGATGTCACTATGTAGGCGACGGCATTTGACCTCTTGCTGGAAATGAAAGGCCCCCAGTTTTTACCCCTCTGGCTTTAGGTCAAGAGTCAAGGCGCTGTGCGATTGCACGCAATGAGAAGACCCTTGACTCCGAGGAGCATCCCGTGGATACTCGTGTTGGGGTCCTGCCCCTGAGTCAGGGCCTGACAGTGTTCTCAAGCCTCTCAAGCATGGGTCCAAAACGCACAAATGATTCCTTGCTGTTGGAGATGTGATCGCTTCTCGTGGGTCTACAGGTTCCGCAAAACTGCCGTAAAACAGGTTGAATTACGTCACTTCCCCTCTCCCCCTTCTCGTCTTGTTCTTGGGTTCTGCAACTCGTGGGCCTGCCAGCGTGGCCCAAGTTGGGCCGCCCAACTGCGCTTGCAACAGTTTTACTCACCCAGTTATAGGTTGGCGTTGATGAGGTTTTATCCCATCCTTTTGCGTTCGCACGCCATTTTGTATGACGATCTCTTTTGCCGGGTTCCGTCCGCTGTCGAGGTTTTACACCTCGTTCGGGTGAAAAAAACAGAAAACTGAAACAAACGAGGCGTTGGCTCCCCTTCCCCCTCCCTTCTCTTCTCGCGTTGTTTGTTGTTGGCTCCCTCTTTGGAAGCCTGTCGCCCCTCTCGCTCTCTCTCCCCTCCGCTCCTCCGCTCCGCTCGCCTCCTCCCTTTTCGTTTCCGCAGTTGGTTTGTCGGTGTTTTCCTCGAGTTGGGACTCGCCGTCGGCTCGCCATTTCTGTGTGCCTCCCCCGAGAACAGTGCAGAAGTCCACGCGACGAACGCCCGAGGACGAATCGGCTCACTCTTGTCCTCCATTTCACGCCCGCGCCACAAGCCTCGCAGCGCAGTCACACTCAGGCGAGACGCGATCGGCTAGTTAACAACCGTCTCCTTCCACACGCACCATAATGAGCCGCCGCGTCGGTGCCGGTGCCGCGCCGCGGTACGCGGCCGACCAGAACTCGCTCCACCGCTGTGCGATCGCGCTGTGCTCGAACCCCGCGGTCGCCGAGGGCGTGTGCGAGATGCACCACTCGAGCAGTCGCGCTCCTACTAACTCTGCGCCCGACCGTATGAACCGCGCTAACGGCTTCATGGCGCCACCGTCGGGTAACGGCTCGTACATGTCGTCGTCGCCATCCTCGTCCGCCGGCTACGCGGACGACATGCCTGACCGCTACCGCAGTGCGCCCAACATGGCGATGCAGCCACCGTCGCGCGCGACCAAGAAGCAGAAGACGAACCCGGGTATGATGGCTAACAACGTAGCGGTGTTGCCGCCAAGCCGTCCAGCAGGCAAGCAGTACGCGCCGCTGACCCAGGAGAGCCTGAACCAAATGACCAACCGCCTCAAGTACTCCAACGCCCCAGGGGGTATGTCGGCCTATGATGAGAACCCGTACCTGCAAGGTAATGGCCCAATCCAGGGCAGCACGACGGGATCGATCCACTCGGACTCGGGCGAGTCGGGAGATGCCGAGACCAATCTGCGGCGGGAACGCAACCGCATTGCGGCCCGCAAGAGCCGACAACGCAAGCTGGACCGCATCTCGAACCTCGAGGAAGAGAAGATGCGCCTCGAGCAGCACCGTGATATGTTGGTGCAGGAGATTCGCTCGCTCGAGAAGAAGGACTCGGGCATCGCGGCGAACGCCGTGATGACCATCACAGACAAGGAGTACGCGTCGCTGCAGAACGTGCGCGTGCAGATCATCAAGGCCGTGGAAGACGCGTACAACAGCGGCGACATCTTTTCGACCATGAAGTACTTCCGCGACGACTCGATCGTCAGCGGACCACAGAACTCATCGGTCCACTTGCGCGGTAAGGACGCGCTGGTGCTGGACTACCTGTGCACGACGTACCTGTTCAGCGACGTGCAGCTCCACCACGTGAAGGTGGACAGCGGCGGCCTGCGCAGCCAGCACTTCCGTGTGCACTGGGTGTTTTCGGGTGTGGTGAAGAGTGCCGGTGTGAGCATGAACAAGGAGTTCCTGGAGCTGATCGAGAGCGTCAAGGGCAAGCGCGTGAAGATCGAAGGCGTGAGCAACTTCTCCTTTAGCGGCGACAAGATTGTATACGTACACCGAACGGCAGACCAAGCCAAGTTCTTGTCTGCCCTAGTGAACCTAAGTAAAGAATAGCCGCGCCATGCCTCCATTTCTATGATGCGTCAGGACGGACGCCTTTGATTTTTCCTCCACACAATATATGCCTCCGTTTCCGTGATCCACATTGGTTTCCTTGTGCATTCTATGCTTCTACGATCAGCGCCGGGTCAGAATTGTACTGGTAGTATGGCGAAATCTAGAGCTCCTCCTTCTCAGCGATCAGGGGCGACTCGCTGTCACACACGATCTTCTCGGCCGCAGGGAGAGCGTACAGCGTACGCAGGTAGTCGAAGATCTCGTCGCAGTTCACGTCCTGTAGTACATTCACACGTCAACGTGAGAAGGTGAACACAGCCCCGCAACAAATGCGGGATACAGAAAACGATACAGTATCACACTGATAACAAGCAGCAGTGGACGCACCCCATGCGCCTGGCACGCATTCAGCGCGAATGGCTCGACGTGCTGGACGAAGTGACGAGTGCGAACTAGAAAAAGAAACACAGTCGACAGACCGAGGTGAGCCGCTGAGGTTGAATCATCAGGAGCTCACGATGCAGTATGGTACAGTACGTACTCGGGCCCGGGAATTCCTGGTAGAAGCGGTTGCTGAGCAGGCCCATGCGGTGGAAGTACACGATCTTTTGGTACCTACGATCGGAAGCCACGATCAGACAAGCGTGGCCGCGTCGGCTGCCGTCATAATCTCGTACCAGTGGTGGAGACGCTGCCATTCGTGATCCAGCTTCTTGTCCCAGAGGCGGTCTTCGACCTTCTTGCACACGATCTGCTGCGCAGTGAGCGGCGTATAGTGGGCAAATTCCTCCACCGATCTACAGTTCAGATCGTAGCAGGCAATTAGACAGTGAAGCCATGCGTTGTCCAGTCCAAAGCGAAGCCATTTCGTACCGGATCGCGTCCGTCATCTGCGGCGTCGAGTACTCAGCGTAGAGTGTGTTAAACAGCGTCGCCTCCGTGGTGAGCTCCGTGAGCAGCACCATGCGGTAGTAATAGACGAGCGTGGCGAAGAGCATCGTGGCCGAGACGGCCAGCGACGCGTGCGCAGCGTTGACGTTGCCCATGATGGAGGCGGTCGGTGTATCGGTTGTGACTTTGGCGGTGTGCCCGCTCGTCCGACAGATTCCACGTCAGCAAAATTGATATCTGAATGTTGATACGCTACCAATTCTTGGTGTAGTTGAAGTGGTACACACGAATATATCTAACTCGGTTCGAGGTCTGCAACTGCAAGAATGCTTTTGAAGCATTCTTTGCCAGCCAGTCTGGAACTTGGCATGCTGGACGACTCAGGAGCTCCATCGTATGTGCTACGTCGTAGTACATACTACCTGATCGTGCGGCTGATGCAGCTTGAGCCACACTACTCGCTTTTGTATCAATGGGTTTGGTTGGTGTACACCTTCCTGTTTGGTGTGGCAAATATTTGTTTCGATGACGCATGGGAAAATATTGTGCACTAGTCAACATCAACATGACGTGCGGGGCAACGAAGTTGCTTCAGCTTGCACTATTCAGGTGTGCCGTGTGCGCAGAAGATTGAACTGGCTCAATAGTGGCTTGGAGGGCCTGAAGGATTTGTACAACTTAGTTCAAGCTGTGCCCGAAGCCCTCATTTGGACAAGCACGTGTTGAATGATGTTCGTGAATCACATCCCAGATTCTGGGATCACGACCGAGCAGACTGGAGATCACACGGCAGAAGACGTCGCCAAGATTGCGATTTTGAGGTGAGCAGCGTTTTTGTTATCCAAATCACAGCACTTGAGCAGGTTAGCATGTCGCTCTGGTGCCTCTCCATTTTGCTCGAGATCAAAACACGTTCCCAGTCAGAGTTTTCAGCACTAAAAAGATTTTAGCCCATGCTAGATTGTTTTTATCACCAACTCGACCGTTATTTTGGCCATCTGTCACAGAAAACAATCCGCAAAACTCGTCACCACCAGTTTGTGGACGACTCTTTGCAACTTCGAAAGCGAAATTGCGCCGGACGCTCTCAAGATCTTTCCAAGATTCAACGTGGATGAATCACAACAAGACGGCGTGCTCACATGGTGAATACGTACTGCATTGTAATGCACAACGAGGCATCAAGAATTTGCTCGAATCCTGAAAGGCGACTCCAGGGGCTTGCGCACGCCAGGCACCCACGTTCCCAGCTGCAGTCGCAACTTGCAGCCACGGCAATTTGAGGACAACTCATTGGCGAACCTTGAACTTGAGCTCAACTGACGTTCGCCCACAAATCTTCCACCGACTTGCCTCGTCGACGGATGGTCTTGGTCACAGAGGCTGGTTGTTTTCCATCAATCAACGCCCCCACATCACCAAAGAAAATCAAGCGATTGGTCATTCAAAAATGATCCAACATCCCCATTGGCACGAAAGAAACCCTTTAGGGGTCGGGTTCCAACTCGCCATTGGGCGGGTTCGGTTTGCATTCACGACAGGTTCAAGCTCGTAGTTTACGCGTAACTTACGCTCTAATGTAACAGGCTGACCAATCCCCGCCCTCCGTCGACGGCCCACAACTGCAAGGCAGGCATCACATCACCTCCCCAACCTAAAAGCATCGCGAGCGGCGCCGCCATCGCCACCTCCCGCCGCATCTTCAAGCCACGCTAGCTGCACGCCAACGCACCCCCTTCGCCTGTGCACACGTCAGCTACACGCGCCACTCTCTGCGCTGTCTATCGAGCCCTTCATCGTATTCGAGTCGGCTCTGTAGACGGAGGTAGGCTCGCTCGCCCTCCCCCACTCTCTCTTCTCATCCACACGCATCTAGACGTCGCTGTCTGCCTGCGTGTCTGTACGGTCAATGCCAGTGGACGAACCTAAGCCGCTGCGCACGTCCGCGTCCACGTCCCAGCTCTCGTCGTTGCAGAAGCGCTCGTCGTCGAGCGGTTCGTTGGCCGCGTTCTCGCCAACTTTAACCAACGCGTTTGACCACCTCACGCCCGTGTCTTCCACGACCATCTCGTCGCCCGGCGGAGCCACAGCACCGCCGCTGTCGCTGTCGTCGTCCTTTGAAAAGAAGCCGTCGGTCGAGGACTTCCTCAAGACCAGCCAGCTCGCTGCGCTTGGCGGTCGCAAGAACAGCACGGACGACCTCGCACTCACCGAGCCGTCGCCGTCACCACCTGGGAACACGGTCCCGGACGCGCGTCTGCAGTACCGCAAGTGGCGCACGGGCCTCCCACCGACCGGCTCGTCGCCTCCTCCCGAAGGCGCATCGCTCACGATGAGTGAAGTGTACGTTTGTCCCCCTGGCTGGCCAATATACGATTCGATCCCTTTGTCCACCATACTGATCCGCACGTTGTGTCTGTATCCATGCAATTGCCAACAGCCAAATGCCCGATGCACTGAGCCGCTCGCCGTATGAGCAGCCAGGGTACTTGCGCTCGCCAGACCAAGGGCCCAGCTTCATGCTCACCCAAGACCAGGTCCCCTCGGCGTTCCTGCGATCCCCTGAACAACTGCCGCGTATTGCAGAGAAGGTGGAGAACGTGCCGCTGTTTGCCAACTCGTATGATCCAGATTCCCAGGCGCGTACGCTCTCAGCTCAGCTCGCGAGCCAGGAAGCAGACACGGGCAGCTCACCGATGCTGCGTCCCCAGGGCGGATCGTTTGGCAAGTCGCGCACGCCCGAGTCGTCCAACTTCATGAAGAAAGCGAGAAGCTACCAGGCGCTTGAAGACCTCGAGAAGACGGGCTACTTCCCGACGGCGCCCAAGCCGTCAGCGCTTGGTGTGCAGCGTGGACTCAAGGACTCGGTCGTGAACGACATGTGCCGAGCGGTTGTCAAGCACATGGTGGGCGACGTGTACGTGTCTTCATCCGGTCAACATGGCACGAAGAAGGTGTTGAACCACCTGTACGAGCCCGTGCTGCAGTCCGTGCAGGTCCACTTCCGTCGCTTGCCGGCGCGTTATGCGCTGTCGGTGAACCCAGACGACGTGCCAATGCACATGCGACTATTGGCCAAGCACCAGCGGCATCCCGATGAGATCAACATCAACGTGCAGCTGAAGAAAGACGACGACGGAGAGTACGTGCCACTGTTTCCATGGTATTCGTCGAGACCCTGAGCTGACTGTTGGTGCTGTCTGTGATATTCAGGATTGTGGCAAATGTGTGCGAAGTTGTGGTGGTCTCCACGGACCGCGATAACTTGCTTGACGCGATCACCAGGTGAGTGAGCAATGGAGTGTGGCTCAACAATGAGACGCCGAAACTGATGGGTTGCTAAATTTTCTTGTAGAGCGCTGACGAGCATGAAGGGAAGCATCATGGACGCCGATGTCATGACCACGCACGATGGTGTCACTCTCGATCGGTATGTTGGACAGCGGGCTTTACTGCATGTCTATTATCTGAACTGACGGTTGGAGGTGCACAGATTTGTCGTGAGGGGCTCGTTCATGTCGGATGAACGACAGGTGGAGCTGAAGCGAAGAATAGAAGAAAACCTCGCGCGTCTGGACGCCGAGGACGACACCCCCGCAGGTAAAACCGCAGGGGCGGCCGCAGCGAATAGCGTCGAGGAAGGCACGGACACGGAGTCGGACAGCAACTTGGCCGACAAGCTGGCCGTGATGGAGATGGTCGACAAGAATGACATCAAGGACGAATGGCGGTTGAGCATGACCGAGATCAAGATTGACTCAACGATCGGCAGTGGACGTTCCGGCAACACATACAGCGCATGGTGGCGAGGCACCCGAGTCGCTGCGAAGATCGTTGATTCGTCAGCACAGAACGCCGCAATGAGCGAAGATCTACTGAACGAGTTCCATCGCGAAGTCGCTGTCGTGAGCAAGCTGCGCCATCCAAACATTGTTCTGTTCTTGGGTGCCGCGATCGCTCCGCCAAAGTACTGCCTTGGTATGTGCTCTCTCGTCTACACTATTGCTGTGCCGCATCTGTTGACATGTGATTCTGTTGCGCTACAGTCTTCGAGTTCATGCAAAATGGTTCGCTCACCGACGTCATCCGATCAAAGAAGGCACCGCTTGATTTCTTCCGCGTTGCCACTGAGATCGCTATGGTAGGTCGCTTCATCCTCTTGTTTGCTTCATCGCGCCACTAACTGTTGGCAAATGTGTCTCTTGAAGGGTATGAACTACCTGCACCTGTGCTCGATCATGCACCGCGACCTCAAGTCGGGGAACATTCTGATTGATGCGCACGGCACCGTCAAGATTTCGGACTTTGGTCTGAGCTGTGTGCTGGACCTCACCGGGTCCCATGACCTGACAGCAGAGACGGGAACGTATCGGTGGATGGCTCCAGAAGTCATTCGTCACGAGCCGTACTCGACCAAGGCGGACGTGTACAGTTTCGGCGTCGTGCTGTGGGAGATGATCACAAAGGACCAGCCCTTCCGTGGCTTGACTCCAATCCAAGGTATGCCCGTCATGCAATTGGGTGTGTACAATGTCATTTTCTCATTGGCTTCGTTATGCCTGTAGCTGCTTTCGCTGTGGCTCGTCAGCAAATGCGTCCAGCACTTCCTCGTCACACTCCACAGAAGATCGGAGAGCTCGTTGAGCACTGCTGGCACCAAGATCCGAACCGTCGTCCTGACTTCGCCGCGATTCTGGAGGCACTGCCTCTTGTGAAGCTCTCGCTGAAGAAGCGCGACTTCAAGAATCTTGGCTTCGCGCTTCCGTGATTTGACGAAGCTGTGAAGTTTCCCCTTAGAAAGACCGGCCTACGATATCATCATCGATCCGCACTGTCAAGAATCAGGACTTACAGAGATCACATTGGCAGTGAAGCCCACAACCCTCGGACCGAGTCGTAGCCCGCTCCACGTTGAAGTACACTACAGCTCTCCCCCGATAACTGCAAAAACAGAGTCTGGCATTCCCCCATCTACACCCTAAGGCCCAGGTACTTGCACGCATTAGTTGATGTGGTTGTGTGTGCTCGCTCGCACGAGTGAAGTCGTTTCCCATGCATTGCTGGGCCTTGACCAACTCAAACTGTTGCTATTTTGGTAGGGACGCCTCATCGTTAAATGACAAGTCGCTTCAAGGCACAGAAGAAGCGACGCCTGGTTCCAAGCAAAGAACACCTACAGTACGATGAGATCGTCGTTCGACGAGAGCATCATGGAGACGATGACTACGCTGGGGCCCACGACGGTGCCTCCGCAGGCAAATTCGCGACGAGCCAAGCCCCCGAAGCCTCGTCCACTCGCGTGGTCGGAAAACGGGAGTGAATCGCGGGCGGCCGATCGCGAAGGAGATGGAGAAGGCAAGGCAGCTGGAGTGAGTGGAGAGTCCCCGGGTGGACAGAAGCGCCGCGTCGCCAAGCCAATTCACAAGCTGGCGCTTCTTGTCATCGTGCTTCAAGCTGTTTGGGCCTGGGCTGTCCCGCTGAAGAACATCGGCACTGTCGTGTTTCCGTCGACGCGGCCGGATTCCGCGAAAGCTCAGTCGCTTCCTTACATGCACAATAACGTGGGCGGTGGTGTCAATTTCACGTTACAGTCACCAGCCGTCGTCCCAGGGACTTCGATCGTGCCTCTTCTCAAGGAAGTTCTCGATATCGTGTTGGGCGACGACGTTGTGCGTGAGCAACTTCTCAGCGTGGGGTCTTTCGACATTGAAGCGATTCACAAGCTCCTATCGTTGGACGAGTTTGAGATCATCTCAAAGTATTACTCACTCGTCTTCCAGAGCACGGAGTTTCCGGGCGGCACGTTCACTACACGGGCTTTTGCCAAAGAAGATGACCCTGCCAAAGTCGCGGTTGTACTCACCGACTCGGAAGATCGAAGCCGCGTGATGACCTATGAAGTTGCTTGTTCTCCGGAGAACGCCTTCCTGAAGGTGACGCGTTGCACTCGCGATGCGGACGGTTATCCCTGTGACGACGACGCCAACGTCGCCCACTCGTACACTGATATCAAGCTCCAGGCGATCGCCAAGAACACCGGGCTCGAGAACAACGTCGCACTTCTCTTCGTCGTGGACTACTTCCACCAAGCCATGTCGCTGCTCTTTGCTGCGAAAGATTGGCGAAGCCTGTTAGAAGACCTGAACTACAACCAAACCACGGAGGTGGCGCTGGAAGCCGGCACGGCGAGTACGTACTTCAACGGAACGAATCCGCACCTGATGGACCGCGATGCGTTTCTCGTGGGTCTCCAGGCTGCGGCGATGGAGAACTTCCAGGTGGACTCGTGCGTCACCGCTGAGCTTGTGGTGGGCCAGTTTTACATTCGCACGTTTGTCTTGAAGCTGATTCAGGACGCGCTCATCCAGAATGCCGTGTTCGACAGCGACACGCCCAGTATCATCGTGCCATCCACTTTGGAACCGGTGCTGAAGCCGATCTGGAGCTACAACATCTCGCTGACGTCAGGAGCCAGGACGTTGCCTATTCGAGAGGCGCACTCGCATTTCTACAATAGGAAAGTCGCGACTGTGCGGACAGCAGCTGCCCAGTTCAAGTTCGACCGCAAGGAAAACAATGCTGCGCAAGTCTCGGGCTCGTCGATGCGGTTGCTGCAGTCGATGGTCTACTACGTCGACATCGTGAGTATCTTTGAGAGCACTCTCAGCGCTGACAAGTCGTGGGATATCCAAACCTACAAGCTGCTCGGCTGGGTCGGCTCGGATATCACGACGTTCCGTGATTCGTTCACAGCCAACAGCCTCGTGGCGTACAACCTTGCCGAGCTGCCGAAAGTATCGTCGCCTGTTGATTCCTGGTGGGATCATGAAGCCAAATACGCTGCGTACTTCACGACACTTGAGGCTACGCCATCAACTGCGCCATTTCGAGTATTTGATTCGAACCTAGTGATCAAGTCAGTCACACGAGCCGCACCATTAGACGATGAACCTGCCACGCGATGCCAGCGCGCTCTCTTCAAGGTGATGACCAAGATCGTGTTCCTCGCGCTGCTGGAGATCTCGAAGCCCGCGAGCTACTTGATGTTCATGGGCGAGTACGCTTCCGGCGACAAAAACTGGCTGATCACTCAATCGGTGACGGAGGAACTCGTTGCAGAAACGTTTTCTGGCGAGCGCCTGTCGTTTCCCTACCGAAACGGAGCGTACACTAGAAAAGACGATGGAAGCGCGTGGGTCTCAGTGATACTTCTCGACGCCATGGTCCAATACTACGGCAAGGACACGACAGCCTCGGCAGTGCTGATGGAGATTGACACGTCGCTGAAGCTTCTTCTTAAAGGAAGCAACGGCAACATCAACTTCCCCGATGCGGCGTCGTGTCGAGTGAGTGGTGCTGCTGGCACTGGTAACGACGTCAAGGCCGTCGACTCACTGGATGAAATATACGATAAGATCCTGCCAGGCCTCCAAGCTAGTTTTCTCGATCTTCTGGATCTCATCCCGTCGCTCGCGACTTCCTTCCAAGCAGCAATGACCGCAAGAAATGTGCCGTGGGTGACCCTGTCACGTGACCAGATCCTCGGCTCTGCTGTGATTACAAGCTCTACAGAAGGCCGCGGTCCACCCACGCCAGACTGGCAACCGACGGCATTCACAGCAGGCATGCACAAGTTCTGGCCGGCAAGGACACCCACGGACGACGCCGTAGAGAAGCTGCGAGCGTCGACGGTGTGCTACAAGATGCTGGACACTCGGTCCTGGAGCGTGACCACACGCTGCTTTGCCGAGCCGTCGAACGTTGCGATCCTCCGCTCACAATTCCGAAGTGAGACCATGCGCAAGTTTTTCCAGGTTGTGTGGTCGATGGCCATCATGCTCAACACGATGGCGTTCGTTATCGTGCTCAAGTACATCCGCAAGCTGTACAAGGCGTGGCTGGTGACCAAGTTTGAATGCCTCGATGTCGAAGTCGCACTGCAGCTCAACCTCCAGGGTATGGGCGTGCTCAACATCTCCCAGAGCCTGCTGCTGCTCGTCGCATCCCTCCCAGCACTCATCTCGATGCATGTACCTGCCGACGATATCTTCACACCGTACTACGAGTCTGAGAAGTTCTCCAAAGTGCTCACAGACATTTTCGTGACGCTGTCCATGAGCTGGTTCGTGAAACTTGGCTTTGACGTCTGCAACATCGGCATTAATCCGAAGCGACCCGTCGACTGGTACCATCTCTTCCGCCTGCGCTGGCTCATGCTGCTGATCATCTTGATCCTGCGTCTCATCACGCCGGAGAAGATCTACCACGACGCGTACTTGATGACTAAGCTCATTCTCACGTGCTTGATCGCATTGTTCCTCGGTGCGTGCTGCACGATCGTCATCTTCCTCCCGGAACGCGGCAGCAAAGTCGTCGACGCGGACCGCAACAACGGACACGACGCTGTCATCGCTGCGTTGGTCAAACAGAACATGCCGCTCACGCGGTACGGCGTGCTGGGCCGCACGTCCAAGGGCTGGAGCAAGACGGGCTTGATCGTGGAAGGCTGGCGTCTGGGCCGCACAGCGGACGGCGGCGAAGTGCTGCGCAAAGACGGCGGCGAGATCCTCCTACCCAAGACACAAGACATCCCGGACTCATCCGAACAGAGTGGAGGCGCTGACGACAAGGACGTCATCGCGTTGGGAGCTGAGAGCGACGCGATCATGACGGCGTCCCCGACCCGCGAAGTCACTCTGTGACGTGTGCGAAAAACGACATGGCTACATAACATTTTTTGGTAAGGTCTCACTTATCATTGCAGTTCGTATCTGTTAGCTCGGTGGTTTTTTCCCTCTGGTTCTTTGATCCTTCCAGCTGCCTGTCCGACTTGACGAAGAGCTGAGCTCTTCGTTCGGACGGCGTGTCTGTCGTGCGCCAGAGGGAGGAGATGGGCAATGCCTCTGTGCTGCTGCGTGTAACTCGACTCTGTCGCGCTTTATATCGCTGCCCCGCACACGCTCACGCACACAGCGGCGTTGTTCACACGCTCGCTCGCACGCTTGCCGTCGCATTCCCAGGCTGTCTCTGTGTCGAACGCCGTCGTCTACTTGGTCTCCGTCTCTCACCTCAAGCTGCATTTGAGAAGGAGAACGTGAGTGGGGACCATGGGCTGCTCATGCGTGTGCTCGCTGGTGACGCGCATCGTGTTCCTTGTCGTGCTAATCGCGCTCATTCCAAGCGGGTACTTGACCTACCAGTACTATCTCAAGCCGTGGGGTGAAGACCGGCTCCAGGACTATGCTAATGCAGCGATCGCAGCAGCAGGAGACGCGTCGCTGCCAGATCTCAGCGGCAATCTGGTCGACGGCGTCGCGTGTATCAAGTGTCCAGGCCTGAACAACGTGTTCCCGGTGACGGAGACATCGCACCCGACCTACAGCGGCTTCCAGAAGACGCTGATCAACGACGGCGGCTGGATCACATCCACGCTCATGACGGTGGGCGTGGCGATCGGCGGCGGCGGTTCGCTGTGGATCTCGCTGCTCAACGCGATGCAGGGCGTCGCATCGGGCTCGGCTCTCAAGCCGGCGTCCTCGACCGCACAGAATGGCTGTGGGATCTTCGAGATGGTGTTCATGATCAGCCAGGCCCAGTTTGTGACGATGCTCGGCTCGCTCCAGCTCCAGGGCGCGCCGCTGTTTTTCTACGAGTTTGTCAAGAAGCTCGCGTGGACCAACTTGCAGATCTTCCCATACGAAGCGTCGTTCGATCCCTCGACTTCTTCTTCTTCAGTGAGACGCCTGGCTACATTTGACACTGCTGCTGCTAAGAACGCTACGGGTGTCGAGCGGTACGCGCTGCTCATTGGTGCTAAGCCACAACATCTCTTCTACTACACGTGTGTCGCGCTGGCGGTGGCTCTTGGTGCCGTGCTGGTCGCGTACCTCGTGCTTCGTCTGGCCATTGGAGCGTGCAAACGCACCGTTGCGGCGACGCTGGACCACCGCGTGATCTGGGTGTACCTGCAGCTCCTGCTCCTCGTCCAGTACGTGGTCTCCATGACCGCGTGCTTCCAGATCTACTACACTGCGACGGCCGCCAACCAGTCAACGGGAGATTTCATGCTCGCGATCGTGATTCTTGCAGCTGTTTGCCTTGGTTTGCTGGTGTTTGGCATCATCAAAGTGGCGCGCCACCGCGACGAGATCAACACCCACGGCACGCCAGAGCACGACGACAGCAAGCCGTTCCACCTGCGGTACTCGGTGTTTTACCAGGACTTTACAGTCGAAAACGTGTACTTCTTCGTTGCTAAGATGCTGCTCGACATGGCCTCGGGTGCGATCATCGGCACCGTCCAAGACGCGGCGCTGCAGATCGCGATCCTCGTGACGCTGAACGCTGCGTTCCTGATCGTGCTGATCTGGCGCTCACCCTTCCTCGTCCCATTGTTCTACTACGTCGCTGTGTTCGCCGGGTACTTTCGCATCGTGCTGCTGCTGCTCACGCTCGTGCAGACCCAAGCAAACCTCTTCCCTCAGGACGTCCGTGACTACGTCGCTGTGCTGATCATCGCGATCAACGCTGTGCTGCTGATTTGTGTGCTCATCCGCCAGTTCTACGTGCTGAGCATCGCGATCTTCCGCTGGGCGTCACGTGCGAAGAACCCCACGCCAGGCGACGAAGAGATGGGTATCCCACTGCAGGACATGACCACTGCGCGTTCCGGTGATGCAGCCAAGCCTTCCACGACTTCAGCCACTGACAAGCCAGTGGGCTCCACGTCACGCACCAAGACGAGCAGCAGCAAGACTAGACGGTCACGTGACGCGACGGCAGCCCCGTCGCCGATCCCAGACGACACGCTCTTTGCGTCGCAGCCGTACCACAAGATGAAGGACGACCAAGACGGCAAGAAGGAACGCCACTCTCTGCCAAATTCATCCTCCGCCGTTGGAAAAGCCAGCTCCACGTCATCGTCCAAGGGTGGCGGACGGCGGAGCCTGTACTCGAACCGCTCGCGCAAGCGCAAGGAGTACAAGCCGGCTACCGACGACGAACTGCCGGACTGGGCCAAAGTGTAACCTCCTCATGTGTACCCGTCCGTCCACCAGTCACTTCCTCCCCCATGTACTGCATATCTACTAGTTCATATCATAGCCACGCTCGAGTGGAACGCTTCTCCAGTCGGTAGAGAAGACCAGGAATCCAGCTTCAGAGTCTGAGCATTCAAATCAATAGAGATCTTGCCCAAAAAGAGCTGTTGGATCCGCAAGTGGCTACATTTGTGCGAACTTAGAACGAACTTAGTGGGTTTTCGTACTTCATCGAGTGGCATATCAGGTGGATTCGCGAGTCAAAAACCAGAAAAGCAGAGACCGAGTCTGCCATCATTATCGCTGTCGCACGAATCCGCCCAGGAGCTCCTTTACTATGATACTCTCCATCACCAAGCGCACGCTCATCGCGTGTACGATCGCTACTGCGTTGTTGCGTGGAAGCGCCGAGCTCTCGCTGTCGTTGGCGTTTTCTGGTGTCGCAAAAAGCGCCGTCACAGGCGACTTCGCGCCGAACGCGTGCGGCTACGAAGAGTTCTCGACGCAGTTTGTCTCGGCCGCCGAGAGCCGCTTCGCCTACGTGAGTCCGTCGTTCTGGGACAGCGACAATGTCTGCGGCCGCTGTGCGAATGTCACGCTGTCGCCACCAACAGACCCAGCGTACTCGGTGCCAAACTCCACGGTCACCGTCATGCTCATCTCGAAATTCGAAGACGAGTGTGGATCCAGGGACGAAGAAGACGACTGCCAGTACGATCTCTTGCTGTCCGACCAGGCGTACCGTGACATGCTGAACCAGGGCACGGGCAGCCGCTTTGGCGTGGACTGGACGCTGGTGGAGTGTCCGTCCGACTTCGTGGAGGGCGGTATCGAGTTCGCGTTCGACGACGCCACGACACCGCAGCTCCTCACCGTGCAGCCACGCAACTTCCACGGCCAGATCGCTGCGTTGGAAGCCCAGTTCAAGGACGGCGCACGCTTCCCCTTTGGTGCACCGGGCGAGAACACCTTCGGCTCGTTCCGCAGTGTGATTGTGGCCGATGGCAAGCACAACTTCTCGCAGCCGTTCACGCTCGTCGCGTCACAGCAGCACTTGCTCACGGCTATTGAGGTGGATGTCACAGAGCAGCCTGTGCCTAACCTTGTACTTGTTACCGACGAGCAGTTTTGAGCCGATCAAGTGAGCCAGGCAGGGCGTGTTTGTTTTCCAGTTTTAGTTTAGCGGATACTTGGCCAAGTTCTAATATTCGCTTTTCCGATTTTTCGATTTTTCGATTCTGCAAAAAACCGATCGGATGCGAAACGGATGCGGTTACTTGGGACCGTGGTGGGATCTGCCAGCAGGAATGTACCAGATCGATGGGACGCGTCGCGTGAGACTCGCGCCATCGCGATCGCCAGGCGGAAGTAGCAGCTCAGGGCGTCCGTACAGCAACAACTGCCAGCGGTCTTGGTCTTGGCCATCCATCAGCCATCGCTACAAGCTGACAAGGCAAGCAGTGTAGCCATTTAGCTTTCTCTTCTCTGTTGCTGGCTCACCATGAGCGACGACGGTGACAACGAAGCGCGCTTGGAGCTGTTCAAGGAGTTTGTTGAGCGGTATGAGATCGAACTGGAGGACCCCGTGGACACAGTGGGCGAGATGGAGGAGTTAGAGGAGCTCGATCTATCGGATAAAGGGCTCACAGAGCTACCTGCAGACCTCGGGAGTGTGCTTCCGGCAAACCTCAAGACGCTCGCGCTAGAGAAAAACGCGCTCACGTCGCTGCCCGACTCGATCGGAGAGTTCCATCAGATCACAGAGCTGTACGTGCGTGAGAACCAGCTCACGGGACTGCCCGACGGGATCAGCGGACTGGAAGAACTCGAGAGCTTATATCTCGAAGACAACAAGATCACGCACGACGGCATCCCGGACAGCATCGCGGAGCTGAGCAACAGCCTCGTGGGGCTCTGTTTGCATCGAAACCTGTTCACGGTGAGTTCGTTTTCTTACTGCGCTGTCTTGGGAAAGTGCTGACTGGTGGTGGTGTGTGGTTGCTAGACGCTTCCTGTTAGTATCTGCTCGTTGATCAAGTTGGAGGAGCTATATCTCAACGACAATGCACTCGAATGGCTACCAGAAGAGCTCGGACAGCTCGTGAACCTGAAAGAGCTCGATATCTTGGGCAACAAGCTCCAGACGCTGCCCAGTTCGTTCAAGAACCTGACCAAGCTCGAGATTCTGCACGCTGAAAACAACCAGCTCGTGAAGTTACCTAAGGGATTCGGTGGGCTCGTGTCGCTCAAGAAAGTGTACCTGCAAAACAACCAACTCACGAAACTGCACTCTTCGTTGGGACGCTGTGTGAAGCTGGAGGTCCTCAACGCTGAAGACAACGCGCTGACTAAAGTCGCCAAGCGCATTGGCGAGTTGCCCAAGCTTCGACACTTGCTGCTCGCCAACAACCGGATCACCGAGCTGCCGTTCAACCCACTAGAGAAGGCGCCAGGCCTGCGTCGACTCACGCTCACGGGCAACGCACTATCAGCTGAGACCATGGCACTGGAGCAGAAGGTCACGTTGAACCAAGTCAACGAAGGCGAAGAGGATGACGAGAGCTGATACTACGGCTTCGTCGGGGCTTTGGTGTGCACGCTACGACTGAACAATGGACGCGGTACTGCAGTAGACGCAAGAGAGAGTCAATACATATTGTATACTTCCAACCGTGTAGAAGGACGATCGGTACTATTATACAGGAACTGTTGGAGCCGATGCTTTGTTTTCGTTAACTAGGAGAAGAACGCATGCGTATCTAGATCGGTCTTTATGGGCGAAGGCAGCGGCAACGGCGATGGCGGTGGAAAGCCCTGGGAGCTGGTGCTCGCGAAGCCCGTGGTGGTGTTAGTTGTTGTCGTGCTTGCCTGCACAGCAGAGCTCCTCGCTCGTGCCTGGGCGGTGGCAGCGAGTCGCGAGGCCCTCACGTTATTTGTGAGGCCTTGGCGTTGGGCGTTCCGAGACTCTGTCGATGATAAGAACGACATGAACGCCGCACTGCCACTGGCCTTGGCCATCATTTCTTTCTGCTGAGATACCTGGTCGCCAGCAGACTCCATTAGATCAGCGAGCCGCAGTAACAGGGACAGTTAGGATGAGCAACGCACCAGGTAGTTGTACGCAGTGATCTGGTCTTTCAGCTTGAGCTGGAGATTGTACGCCTTGAAGAACGTCGGGTTCTGCTCCTCCAGCTTCTGCCACACGACGGCGGTGAACGACGGGTCCACGTCGGCTTGCGCTTTGAGTGTCAGCACGATTTCATTCTGTTTTCAGCAGTCAGCGCCTACACAGAGACCCTCAGCCAAGCACCAATGCATCGCACCTTGCTTAAATATTGCTGTAGACATCGCTCAATGAGGTTTTGCACCCGCAGGATATCGTTCCAGGAGAACGCGTGGCTCGCTGTCGCTGCTGCGCTGGCGCGCTTCGTGCCAGTCGCGGCCCTCTTGTTGCTGGCTGGCTTGGGCTCGGCCGTCCGTCGTGGAGACTTGCGTGTAGCTGGTGCTGGCCGCTCTGTTGCTGGCTTTGTCTCTGTTGGCACCACTTGAGCTGTATTCTCTTGCTTCATTGCGACTGGCTCTTGAGCCGGGGACACTTCTTGTGAAGGCTGTGTCGTTGCTGCCAATGGAGCTTCCACTGCAGGCGGCTCCCCACTGTTTGGCGCTGGTTTGCCATGTTCTAGCTGGTTGTCAGAGATCTCATTCCTCTCGGGACTGCGTGTGAGCTCTTCGTACAGTTGCTCCGACTGGTTCTCCGCCGAGAGCTCTTCAAACGACATGGCGAAGCCGCTCGGATCGGCCTGGAACGCCTCGTCGATCTCCATGGCCACGCTTTTCGCCTCCAGTGACGACTCTTCGGCAATGGACACTGTCACCTTTCGTGGATCCACGACTACCGACGAGTCGCGCGAAGCAGTAGCCGTCCTGTCTGGTGGTTGTTCGTCCTTAAGCGGCGTGGGCTCGCCGTCCGACGGCGGCGACGAGTCAGCCGACATGGAGACCACAGCAACAGCGTCAAGCAAGCAACTTGCAGGCCGTGTAGTGAGCGTGGTGAGTGAGTTGCCGTTGGACTTCAAGCCAATGCGAAATGCCAATGTTGCAGCGGCGGCTCGGGCGAAATGAACAGCTCAATTGGTTTCTTGGATCATGAAGAGACGCCAAACGGCCGGTATATGACTTCCTGGTAGTCACATAATTTTCGAAATTTCGACGGAGCCGTTGGAGAAAAGAAGGAAAACTGATGTGGAGATTTGAGGAATGGAGAAAACGTGAACTTGACGAATCGACAACATTGGGTTTCCATTCAAAAATGAAAATGAAATTGATGGCGGGAAAATGGGCGGTATTCCCGGCGTCGTGTGGGCTTTATATAGCCACGTAGGCCATCACGAAGGCCGTGTGACTGACGATGATGTGCGCAGCTACTCGGGTCGTGCTTCTGGAAGTCGCAATCGTCCAGGAAAAGCTGGACAGAGCGTAGCAAAACGAAGCGGAATCGATGGACGTCGACGACGATGGATCGGTGTATGCGAACGAGTTGGGCGACCCGCAAGACCTCGACGAAGACTTGGAGCTCAAGGGCGACGCGCTGAATGACGGAGGGAGCTTCTCGTTTGGCAGCCGCGTTGCTAACAGCGCGTCACCGCGTGCGAGTCTCGCGTCCCAACGCCATCGCGGACTGGCGTCCTCGTCCTCATCGCTACTTTCTCGTCGACGTGGACGCAGCGACGCGCCCCCTGCCTCTCGCCAGCGACAGACGCCGTTGAGCTCCGCCGGCTCAGAGTCTCCTGTGGAATCGCCGCTGTCAGCGCTGAGCCTGACGACGCCGGTGCGGTCCATACGCTCGTCATCTACTGCTGCGACTTCTGTGGACCCACGCGGCGACCAGGAACTGCTCGCGCTGCTGTGTATCGACGACACGTCGGTGATCACGTCGCTGGATCTGAGCTTAGCGTCGAAAAAGACCAAGAAAACGCTCAAAAGCCTGCGTTCGCTGGCCGAGTTTGCCAATCTCACGCAGTTAAATGCGGCTAATAACGCGCTCGGATCGCTGGACGGGCTGGAAGCGCTGCCAGAGCTCACAACGCTGTGTCTCTCTCGTAACCACATCAAACGAATCGACGTCTCGCTGTTCGCGCTCGTGAATCTCAAGGCATTGGACTTGACGGGCAACTTCATCTCGCATATTCCTCGCGGAATCGTGGCTCTGGAAGTGCTGGAAGAGCTTCATCTCGCGGGGAATAACCTCAGTGCGCTCAAGGAAATCGATGTGTTGGCCAAGCTCACGAATCTGCACACGTGTAGCTTCGCCGGGAACCCATTCTGTAAGCTGCCGACGTACAAGGACTACGTCGTGTCCAAGATCGTGTCACTGGAACGGCTCGACGACTTGGTGATCAGTGATATCGT
>JAADXI010000226.1:0-31418 GCA_023337615.1 Pythium brachiatum | reverse complement strand
GCGCTGTGGCGACGGCCTTCATCGCGCTCAACTCGGCTCTGATCATCCTGTGGTTCGTGCGTCTCGTAGGCTTGACTTGTGTACTCGTCCGCTCTGCGTGGGGAGAGCGTAGGAGCGTCCATAAGAACCCCAACGCATTGATGGACTCGGGCCGCAGCAGCACGCCGGACTCGACTCGCCACCAGTCGACGCAGTACATTGCCATCACCCCAGACCAGCATATTGCATCCGCTTAGCTTGAAGTTTGCCACCGAGACCGGACTTGTCGCCAGAACGATGGAGCCATTTACCCTCTAAATTATAAGCTCCACTACAGTACTGTATTTTGGTCAGTGTAAATGTGCGTTTTGCTTCTGGACAGCATGTATCTGGACTGAAGCCATTCCGTCCAATCGTGACTCACCGTGTACTGTGTCATGTTGACTGTGAGTTGATTGAGACGATCCGGTATATCTCACCTCATTTTAAGAACATTACGATCAAAACATACAATCTAAAAGACGATTGAGACAGTTTGGGATGTTCCTATACCCAGGTGACCAGCTCATCGAGGCCCCGCCGCTGCACCTTCCTCTTCTTGACTGGATTTTGACTCATGAATCCAGTGGGATACCTGGCCGGCCTTCAACCAATACAAAGTCCACTCAACATGCAGGTCCATACGTGCCTCAATGTACCTCGGTCGATGATTGCCATCCACAGGCGTAGATTAAGGGCCGTCCCTCCTTTCTTTTCGCTGTACTGTACTGTAGCGACAGCCAAGCCTAGCGGATAACGCGGCACTCACTCCGCATCGTGCGAACGCCAGGCACTGATCCATCCTCCTCATTCTCTGGATATGCGTGCGGTGTCTTCCTTGAACGTCGTGGCAGTCGCGCTGTGTGCTCTGAGCTTGTGCCTGGAGCTGGGAGCCGCCACCGAGGCGCCTTCCGTAACAGCGCCACCTACAGCGGAGCCTCCTGTCGATCCAACAGAGCCTCCGACTGTGGCACCAGTGTCCACGCCAGTCCCCACGTGGACGCCGCAGCCGGCGCCAACATTGCTGTCCTCATCGCCACCGCCTATCACGCGTCAACCAACTACATCGCCACCAGTGTCATCCGCTCCTGTAGAGACCAACGCGACCGTGATAGGAGAGCCGCCTGTATCAACTATCAGTCTCCCGAGCGAGACGCGGCATGCAACGGACGGATCCCAACGCAGCGAAGATGTGGGCGCAGATGTGGACGTGGACGTGGACGCAGGCGACGGCTATGCTGTTGTAGGCATCGCTGACACAGCGAAGGCCCAGCCTATGAGAGAGCAGTCTCCAACAGCAACCGGCGAAGCTGTGGATGTGTATCACCGTGATATGAACACTTCTCGCTGGAGCACAGACGCAGGCTCTGCATCAAGAGACAGTGACGAGCACCAAGTTCCGCGTGTCATCGGGGGCCGTGAGGATCGGAACCAAGCCAGCAATAACACTTATCAAGACTCGGGCGTCACCATCGAAACTGAGGCAGTCGCCCACGTCTACCACGTCTTCAAATACCTGATCAGTCTCGCGGCGGTAGCCTCGCTGCTACTGCTGCTGCTCTTCCACGGACTCGCAGTAGACGATCGTTTTGACTGGTCGCGCGTCGATCGCTCCCCTAATACGTGGGAGTTCGTGGTCTACGTCTCGTACGTGCAGCATCTTCTCTCGGTCTCGCAAATGGCGTTCGTGAAGACCCCATACTCGCTCTGGATCATGCTCGATGCCTTGTCCTGGACAGGGTTCTTGCCATATCACTCCGACACCTCCGCTATCACCATTGGAGCTCCTCGCCAACTGGACACGATCCTGCTGAGCGGTCTTGTGGCGTTCGCGGACCGCGTGGGAGTCAAAGAAGGCGACTTGCTGGTCCGCAGCACGACGAACCTCGTGATCTTTATCATCGCACTGCTGGCTCTGTTCTTCATTGTCGCCGCTGTCGCCAAGCGGCAAATGGAGTACCGAGACAGCCTACCGCCAAGCCACGCGCAGGAAGAAGACGCGCGGCTCGTGCTCTGGCGCAAGATTTCCATGCAAGTGTGCGGCATGCTTGTGCTGCTGTGGCTGTTCGCGTTGTATCCACTCTCCGTCATGGCTTCCTACGAAGTGAGTATGGAGATCCGCGCTGGTTCCTTCGCTGCTGGCCAGCTTCTGCTCGCGGTGATCACGCTGCCTTCGCTGTGTCTCGGCGGCCTGCTCTCCGTGTTCTACCAAGTCGCGTCGAAGAGCGAGTCCGAGCTTCTCGAACCTTTCCGGTTTATCCTCTGGGGCTCACTGTACGCCGACTACAACTACGAGAAACGCGTCTTCCTAGTCGCCCCGGTGCTTCTCCAGATCGCCAGCGGCGTCGTTATTGGCAGCGTCACGTCGGGAGCTGCCCAAACCTCGATCTTGATTGCCTTCCACGCTGTGTTTGTGTTGATGGCCTTGGGCACCAAGCCATTTGTGAGCGGCAGCGTCGCGCCGTGGTTCCTCGTCGCCGTGAGCCTCATCAAGATCGCCAACTTGAGCCTCGCACTGTCCTCGTTCACCGCCACCAGCTCGCTCTCGGTCCACACGCGTGCGTCTGTCGCCGACGCTGTCATCTACCTCAACGCATTGCTGGTGTTCTGTTGGAGTGTGCGACACATGGTGATGCTGGCGCAAGTCGTGCGCTGTCTGCGAGACGGATCCGCCGACCGAGACGTCGACGTCGTAGTCTCTCACACACAAGAGGACAACGCACCATACGATGAGCCTATGCCGCTGCTGTACGCAGAGCCGGAGATGAACGCAGTCGAAGCCGGAGGATTCCTGCGGCTGAGTCGATACAAATAAAGACCTGTTGGACCTGAAAGATCACCACGGGCGGCCAAGATACACGCGACAGAACGTAGACGCAGGCTACTCTACAGTACTTCTATTTATTCAATCACAACGCGCAGATCATTGCATACTCAGGCCGATGGATCTTCGTCAAGTAACGAAGCTCACTCGTGTCCTCCATGTTCGATGTCATCCGTCGATGATGCAAGTTGAAGCTCGATTTTTCGCCAACAAAAACAGATTCACCAACAAATCCCTCGTTTCGATCCCCAAATTCGGGATTTGTCACCAACAGACTGAAGAATCTGGACGGACGTCATCCGCTTTGGAGTTTGTCCAAGCAACCAATTCGAATTTTGCCAACAACCAAAACACCAACACCAACAAATTGGATTCTTCCAACAAAATGGCCGCGCCAACATCCGCCTTTCTCGCGCTGCTGGAGCAGCAGTATCTCATCCGCTCGAATGTCCCGGGCACGTTCGCGAACGACTCGTACGTAGACCGCCTGCCCAAGCTGATCCGCGACGTGGCCAAGCGCAATGCGCACCAGTTGAGTGCCGACCAGCTTGCGCGTCTGGATGCACTGGCCGATGGGCTCATGAAGGACGAGCAGATCCCTTTGCCTGAAGAGATCATCGGCAAGAAGGGACCGACGTCCAGCCACTGGAATCAGGTGCTGGCTGGCCACGGCTACACGTGGCAGCAGGGCCCGTGGTTCATGTCGGAGCACTACATGTTCCATGTCATGCTCGTCATCTCGGGCTTCTACGAGACCGGTGTGGACCCATTCCACGCCAGCAAAGTCGCTGAGCTCCAGGAGACGTCGCCGTGGCTGCTGCTGCAGAGCGCCGTGGGGTTGTCGGCGCTTCCTGACAGCGAGAGGACGCGCGATGCCCAGCTCAAGCGATTGATCAAGCTGTGTCTGTGGGGCAACAAGGCGGATGGCTGCTACACCGCGGTAAAGGACACGATCAGCGGCGTGGACGCGACGCTCGCGATCGAAGACAAGTACCTGCTCGTGGACCAGAGCGACGACGTGGCCCAGTTCCTGGAGGCCAAGCGCCGCGCGAAGCCCGTGGACGAGATGTGTATCCAGTGGATCAACGACAACTGCGGCACAGAGCTGCTGATGGATCTGGCGCTGGCCGACCACTTGCTCACGCATGGATGGTGTGGCTCGGTCGTGATGAACGTGAAGGAAGACCCGATGTACATCTCGGACGCGCGCGTGCCAGACGTCCTGGAACACATCGAGGCCATGCGCTCGAGCGAGCGCACGCCCGAGATCCGAGCGCTGGGCGAGCGCCTCGCTGGTTTCCTGGCCAGCAAGAAGCTCTCCATGACGGCAGACCTCTTCTGGAACAAGTACACGTTCTACTGGGAGATGCCACGCGAGCTGTTCAACCGTCTCGCGACCGAGGCGACGCTCGTGATCTTGAAGGGCGACCTGAACTACCGCCGCCTGCTCGGAGATCGCATGTGGCCAGCCACGACATCCATGGAAGTCGCGGTGCCGTACTTCCCCGCGCCGTTTGTGTCGTTCCGCACGCTCAAGTCGAACCCAAGTGTGGGGCTCACGGCCGAGCAGGAGCAGCAGCTCGAAGTCGAGGACCCAAAGTGGCGATACAACGGTCAGCGTGGCACGATCATGGGCAGTCTTCGCAAATGAATCCGTCCTTGCGGTTTGTGCGAATCTCACTTGTATGATGCAGATATACGGCGCGCAAGCTTCATGAACTAGCTGACGCTGGCTGCGATCACCAATTCTTCGATTGGAGTCGTCTCGTTAGATGATCGTTGAGACGGCGACGGTAGAGCGTATTTTGAATCAAAACGCTTCGCTCTCGTGGATCGAAGAGCTTCAGTGGCGTCTGACAATCGCCGGAATGCCGTGAGCTTCAAATCACCCGCTTTCATGTGTGAACTGACTGTTCTCTTGGTGCTTCTTGGAGTGAGCAGTGTGTCCTTCGGCAGCAAAGATGAAGAACGCAGTGGTGATTGACGATGGCCCTCGTCCGGATGCGCCCACGTTTTCTGAGACAACGCACCAAGCGCTCGACTGGAACGCAGTGGACTGGTATGTTGTTTCTGGATGTGCTCATCGACGCTCTCGTCTCCATCCACGAGGTTCGGTAAAAAGCCTCGAGTTGTGCCACTAGACTCTGTGTTTGGTTCTTCAGGCACTGTGGATCTACACGAAATGACGGCAAGAGACCGCAGCTCCCGACGCTGCGTGGTCTTTCTGTTGGCTTGGCGATGGCCATGGAGTGCCTGTGTCGCTGGAAGCGTGTGGTCCTTCGGTTGGAGTGGCGCAGCGGATTCCAGTGTGGTTGGCGATGCCCAATCGAACTCCGCCGCAGGGATCGCAGCCGTCGGATGCCGAGCTTCCTTGGACGTTCCCGAGAGTTCGAGTGAGATCTTCTCTAGGCTGCTGACGGATTTGGTCTCGACGAGCTGCTTCAAGCAGGATACGAGCGAATCAGTTGTGTCGGGCTCCATGACCAGTGCGATGCCGGTAGCAGAGTACCCCTTCACTGACGATCTTCTAGCGATCGGTTGGAGCGTCTTGGTCGAATGCTTGGCTGGTGGCTTGGAGGACAAGGCTGCGCAGTTTGGAATGAACTCGGTCGACCCTATCGGCCCAGCGTCCTCATCGCAATCGCACACTTCCCATCGGCTGAACTCGGCGTCGTTGAAGTCCATCCCCGTGCAAAGCCAAGCGTCACGTGCACAACACCGAATTCACTCCCACACAAGTCGTGGAAGCACTGCCCAGTACAAAATCGATGAGTGCTCCAGAATAGTGTACCCGCATCCTCATCCTTGTTGAACGGCACGTGGTCCTTGTGAATTCCATGCTGATCAGCCAGCGTTCTGGTCTCCGCATGGCTCCAAGAATAGACAGACCATCAATCAAAGATCACTCACCACGCTCCATGAACACCCCCTCTCCTCCCGACATCCGCATACTACGTCGGACGCATCCCAAGCCCGTTAAAAGCCATCCACTGTATAAGCGATCCAGTAGTGTCGTTATCTTCAGCTACTGAGGTCGGAGCGACTGCCGACGCGGAGCAGGGAACCCGTATTTATTAAGGTCGAATGCATCGGGAGACGATCGCTGAGCGTCGGCCGCGTCCGACTGTCGTCTCGGAGGTTTGAAATCCCCTGCCTTTACATGTGAGCTGACCGTTGGCTTGTCGTGCTTCAGCAAGTGCGTTGCACTGCTCCAATGTTTGAGAGAAGGCGACCGTAGCGGCGACTGCCCACTGCTCCCATCAGCACGGACCCACGCCTTCTGTGGTGAAGACTGGACCTGATCAAGACCGCGGATGCGACTGGTATCGATGGCTTCCTGAGCCGAAGGAGTCTCTACAGTCTTGCTGTGCGTGAGCTCGACTCCGTTTGATTCAAGGCTTGTGTCAGACATGGTAGACGTGACCACCCGGCATGAGATGCTGACCAACACGCGAGGCTCGTGGCAGTGGAAGGACTTGGTGGCTTTCAGGCTGGTTCCTTGAGTCTCCATGACTACATTGTCTCTTGCCACTGGAACCGGAGCTGGCCGCAGGACTCGTGCGCAGGACCACGTGAACGGTGAAGGCTCGATCACCACCATCGACAGCGGCGATTGCTTGGCAGAATGGGCCTGGATGCTGGCACTCGGGGGTTGTTCAAGGGCTAAAACGGGCAAGGATTTGCACGCAGAAAGCGACAGAGAGGCAGGCGCGAGACACTCGTTCATCGTCGAACCATCTCGTGGCTTCGTTCGCTGCTGCGGCTTCTTCACAATTGGCTGGAGAACGGGCGGCTTGCTAGCGAACTTGGTCGGCGAGCGCGTACTCGCGGCTGGCATTGTTGCTTGCTGCGTGGGCAATGCCAGCCACGCTGGCTCAGTGTATCCTGGATAGCCATCGTCCGCCTGGTCTTCCCATCGACAGAACTCTGCGTCGTCAAAGTCCATTTGTTTTCCACGGTGAGACTCGTGACTGGTCAAGGAGGAAGGACGAGAATACGATGGCCACCCTTGGCCGTTGGTGAGAACCAAACGCAGCTTGACAGCTCACGTGTGCGAGCAGACTAACGGTACAACAGGTTTGGCAAGGATGGATCGGTAGGTAGACGACCTGGGCAACGCTTCTTCAACTACTAAGAATAGGGCGTCCAAAATACATGCCCATGCGGCAGCACGGTAAGAATGAGAAGAAAGATGGCCTAGTTCATGCATTTTTTCAATACTGTAGATCAGCCACTATTGTACAGGCGCTCCCACGACCACGCAACACTAGTCTTCATCCTTCCTTCTCTCGTCAGCAGCGCGTCGCAGTGTACACTGACGTGGGCGTGCTGCCCTGGGAAGACAGGTCGTCGTCCTCTGTGATCACACGCTTGAGCTTGGCCATGAAGCTGATCTTTTCATCCGCCTGGGACGCTTCGCTTGGCGTGTCTACGTTTGTGATCGTTGTCGGGTCAATAGGCACGCTCATCTTGTCCACCAGATCGGCTTCCACGATCTTGAAATGGCCGGCGCGGTCTCTCACGTTGAACGTACGCAATAATCCATCACGCGTCTGCGCACCGACGTACCACCTTCGATGGCGGCGGCTTTGGAGCTCTCCGTTCCACGTGAATTCAAACTTGAACATGCTCTCGCGGTGGTACGAGCGGCGCTGCAGCATCTTGATGCTCTTGGCCTTGGCGCACAAGAATTCTCCTGTCATTGCGTCTTCCAATGAGACCTTGAGGTTGTTATATCCCTGTAATTGTGTCCTCACAATAAACGATGTCGGCGTCTGGCGGAACGCAAAGTCGCCCTCACTTGGATCGTTATGCACGACGTTGAGCTGCTCGCCAAAGCGCTTCACAAACTTGGTCTCGCTGAGCTGCAGATACACGCGCTTGCCGTGTAGTTGCTGTAAAGCCTGGTTACGCTCGAGGCATTCTTGCCGTAACCTGTCCAGTGTTTGGTCCAGCGACTGCAGTAGATCTGTGGCCTTGCGCGACACGTATGGCACCTTGATGTTGACCTTGTGGAAGAGCTGTTTGGACCACACGACGCCCGTCTTGCACCACAGTGCGACGTGTTCACAATTCATTGTCAAGATACTGAAATGGCCCTTGCCCAATCCCAATAAAAAATTGCATCGCGCCACGACCACAGGCGGAATATCGCTTCGCGAGCGATGGACTTCACCCAATTTCGAGAACGCGTCGCCAATAAACGACGAGTTGTACTGCACGCGCCGCATATCGGACACGGGGCGGCCGTTCAGGAACTCGGCGAGCGACGTGAGGCGGAAACTCGAGTCGGCGTGGGACTCACGGAAGCCTTCAATGCGGCTCCATACATGCGCGATCACGATGTCCTCAGCTGTGGCGCCCGCCGTGTACACGACGCCGTGGTGCGTGTAGCGGAACGGCCAGCGGGTCTTGTCCCAGATGCAGATATGGTCGGCGACTTGGAGCGACGCCACGCGCTGCACGACGCATGTATTCATGGCGAAGAGCTGCGGAAGTGTTGGTGGTGTTGGCGAAAACGCCAACGAATTCGACTGCGGCGCGACGGGAAGCTCAATCGCCAACGACTTTCCTCGATCAATCAATCGCTGTCAGTGATTCGCTGAGGAAGCGGGAAAATCCAGGAATGACGGACGCGGACAAACACCACAAGCGACTGATGTGATGTCTTCCTTTGCTTGCTGGTGTCAGTTTTCCCTGTTGTGATGTGATGGCACAGCAAGTTGTATGTATCCGCGAAGATCACTGGATTATGCAAAGGCCCTGGACTCACGGGAGTGTTCTGTCTGGAGACGCGGACGAACTGGCCTGGGACGGGGAAACTCCTGGAAAAGTTGGAAAACGCAGATTCGCCGGTGGTTTCTTCCCGGCAGAAATCGCGGCCGGTGATTGGCCAGATGCGGCAGATGCCAGTGGGACTGCCTATCGAATTGCGACAATGCCAATAGAAGGGGCAAACGCTTCAGTTCAAACCGACAGGTCCATGCGGGTTGTGGGAGAAAATGCCCTAAACCTATGTTCTGACGGTTCGAAGTGGCTCCATTTGACCAGACTCTGCGCAAGCAGCATGTCATCGTTTGGCGGTGCATGGGTTTGTTGGTTTTGTTGCATTTGTCGGATTTGTTGGAAGCCCAACAAAACACAATTTCTAACGAAGCCACGTGCCGGTGAATTATTGCAACGAAAGACACTCGATGATGAGGATGCATCAAGCGAGTGGGTTTATTCCTCTGCGCTAAAGCTGCTACCCGGTACGGTATCTTCTCTGCGATACCAGCCAAGTGCGCGCCGTCGCAGCTGTGTCGATATGGGAAGTTGAAGTTGCTCGTCATGAAGCGAGATGTGCGCTCGGTGTCTGCGCAACCTCTCGCGATGGTCTCCCGTATTGGGTACTGTAACTGGGCACTGGCCACTTGAAGCAGGCCTTCGTCTTCTTTCTCTTCTTCTTCTTCTTCTTCGAGAATGCGACTGGCCACGGCACTTGAGTACCCGGTACGTATAGTACCAGAATGGACACAGACCACCAGATAGGGTACCATATTTATTGGTGGGCAGTAAATCGCGTCATTATGGTTGGTCGGCGGCCTCCAACCACACGCCGACCTCGGCGCTGCTCTTCACGACGGACCGAATGACGCCGACGCCGACCGTACGGTTGCCGTCACGCAGAAGGATGCGGCCCATGGACGGATACTCTCGAAACGCCTCAAACACAGCTGCCCTGGTCGGCACCAACACCGCTAGACACGCATCTCCCTGCACAACGGACGTGGGGTTCTTCTCCAATACTTCTCCGGTCTGTCGATCCAGCTTGGCCACGATCTCCTTGAACTGGCACGCGACCTGCAGCGTGTGGCAGTGCACTACGGGTGAGTACCCAGGCATGATCATGCCCGGGTGATCCAGGATCACGATCTGGGCCGTGAACTCAATCGCTCTCCGAGCAGGATCGTGGCTGGCATCGGAGAGCATGAAGCCACGCTCAATGTCCGACGGGTCAATCCCCTTGACGTTGATGCCAACGTTGGTGCCAGGATGTGCCTCGGCAAGTTGCGTGCGGTGGGCTTCCACGGAGAACACCGTGGCTGATGTGTTGTTGGGGCCGACGGTGAGCTTCATACCAGGCCGCAGTTCGCCAGTCTCGACTCGTCCAACCACAACAGTCCCAATACCCGAAATCTTGTACACTGCTTGCACTGGAACTCGCAGCGGCTTGTCAGTAGGTCGTCGTGGCACGATAAGCCGGTCCAGCGCCTCTAGAAGAGACAGGCCGTCGAACCATGGCATCAGGCTCGATCGAGTCGTCAGGTTCTCACCGTTCCACGCCGAGACTGGAATGTACTGGACCATTTCGTCTTGGAACCCTAGCTTCGTGAGGTGCTCTCGCACGCCGGCCTTGATCTCGGTGAATCGAGCCTCTGCGTATGGTGTTGTCCATGCATCCATCTTATTGACCACGACAATGAGCTGCTTAATGCCTTGCGCGAACGCGACCAGCGCGAGCTCCTTTGTCAATCCTTGGTCGCTCATGCTCGCTTCATATTCGTGGTCAGCAGCCGACACGACTACGATCGCACAGTCGGCGAACGAGGTTCCCAACACAGTGTTCTTCGTGAAGCTTCGGTGGCCTGGAGTGTCGACCATGGTGATCGCGTACATGGTAGTGAGTAACTGGGCTTCGGTGATTGCGATGGTGACGCCGCGCTGGCGCTCTTCCTTCGTCTTGTCGCACAGCCACGCGTACTTGAACGATCCCTTGCCCATTTCCGTTGCCTCGCGCTCGAGCTTGTCCATTGTGCGCTGCGTGTGGCAGCCGCAGCGGAAGAGCAAGTGGCCCACGAGCGTGGACTTGCCCGTGTCGATGTGGCCCGCGACGGCCACCGTCAAGTCGGCTCGGGAGATCTTACTGTTCATCTCCACTGGGTGAGTTGGCGTGTGAGTGAGCTGGATCGCGAATGATAAAATAGAACGAAGCGTCGTCTCCATGCAATCCAAGACCAACACTCATGCTGAGGAGACCAACATTCACGAAAAGGAAACTCAACCCAAATGAGCAGATACCGGTACTTGATCTAGCCAATCAGAAGGTATTTATTAGCCAATCACAGGCATCCAATAGCTTGAATGGCTACACTCTCGGCAACTTGGCTTCTTTTCATCGTTGAGCGACGAACCCCATGAGGAGCTTGCTGTTCCACGACCACGACTCCACTCAATACAACAGCTGAAATAGGATGTATACTAATTGACCGACATGGCGAGCAGCCTCTAGCGCACACGGATCTTCTTCTCGCAGCCAAGGATCCATTTGATGTCCATGATCGTGATCAGCGTGAGCGCGTCCATGACCTCAAACTCGCGGTGGCCCGTCTTCTTGTTGGACACCGGTACGCCGGGCTGCGCGAGGTCGATGAGCAGCAGCCGGCCGAAGTAGCCTTCGCTCACGATGCGCAACCGGCGGTCGAAGATGCTACTCTTGGGCACGGATGTTGCGACCGCTGGCTCGCCGTGTTGGCTCTTGCCGCCGTGTTGGTTCTTGCCACCGTCGCCGTACTCGCTCTTCTCCCCGCCGCCGCTGGCAACGCTGGCGCCGGCGCCGTAGCCGTAACCGTACTCGCTCGGTGCTGCCTCGCTCTTGCCACCGCCGTATTCGCTCTTCGGGCGGGCGACGGTCGAAAGGGACGGGCCAAGCAGCGGCGCCACGGACGTCGTGCCTCGAACGCTGACCTGCGGACCGCTTTTGGACTGGATCAGCCCCATGGAGAGCGCCTTTGGGATCGTGTAGCTGAAGCGGACCGCGTCCTTGGAGAAGCCGCCGTCGTGGAAGATGTAGTCACCGGCCAAGGTCACGAGCCCGCTCGGGCCGGACTGGTACATGAGCGTGAGCAGCGTGCCGATTGACAGCTTGGTGTATCCGCTGCCGTCGACGAGGAAGTCCTTGTGCGTGGGGTCCAGCCCGAGCATGTCCGCGACCATGAGCCCGTCCCACCCGGACAGCCAGTACCGGTCTCCAAGGAGCCGCATGATGCTATTGTCTGAGACGTACTTGTACTTGGTACACGTGACCAAGATGAGCCCGAGAAAGTTACTGAAGATCGTCAGAAGCCCGAGCAGCGTCACAGTGTCACATGCGAGCTCGCTCCCCCAGAAGCTCGCGATCTTTACTGTGCCGCCGTACGCTCCCACACGAGCAGGGCTCGCCGGCACCATAAACGACGGTGTCTCCTTAAACTGGAACAGGACAAGCACGATCACGCTCAGGATGAGGTTGAAGATGCGCCAGCTGAGGAACATGGAGATGCCGTCGATGTCCCAATCGATTCGGTATGACGTCGACGCGCTGATGATCCGCAGCGAGCGCAGGCATCGCCCCAGCAGCTTGACGACGATCCGCAGCAGCGTCTCCACAAAGCACATGACCCACGTGATCTTGGTGATTGCGCCACACAGGTAGATGAAGGTCTCGGGCGTGAAGCACAGCATGCTCGCCAGCTGGAACGTCACGTACATCTTGCGCAGGTGGGCCAGGCCGTCCAGCACGCTGACCCACATGTACATCCAGTGGGTCTTCCACACGTCCGAGGCGATGAATAGCGCACCCTTGAACGTGATCACGGCGCGCTCGTTGCCCGAAACGTGCGCGAGGGCGGGCATGAACGGCATCAAGTACTGGACCCACTTGCGGTCCTTCCCGAAGCGTACACCCGCTGGAAGATACCGTGCTGAGCTTGAATGCAGCAGAGCAAGGATCATGCCGTGGCTGACCACGATGACGGTGGCGATACTGTGGATCCACAGGATGAGGAAGCCGATCCACCCGTCCGGTGGGAGAAGCACGGTCACGTCGGCGCCCTCATCGACGTTCACCGCCTGGAAGAGCGTCGTCCACTGGTTCGACGACTGCGCCAACGGCTCCGCGCGGCAGTCGCTGGAGTGGAGGATGACGTGGTCTACACTGCCGGCCCAGAGCGACTCGTAGGTGAGATGATCGGCAATGAATGGAAACGGCTCGAGTGGTCGAGCGAGGCACCGCAAGAACGGCAGACCACGGACGCCGAAGTCGTCGACCGCGTACGCTCGCGCCGACTTGTCCTTGCGGAGGTCGTCAAAATGATCGAGTACGTATTGGTGGCAAAGCGCGGCGTCTCCTCCGTGGTCGGCCACGCACTTGTCGCGCCACGCGTGCGTGAGCGTGACGACATCGCAGTTGGGCGCCGAGATACTGTACACGTTCGTCTGCGCGCGTCGCGGGCCTTTGCCCCAGAAGTCATCAAAGTAGCTGATCAGCACGGGCGCCGACATTGTGTTGATGTTGGTGCAGACGCTGCGGTACTTGCCGTAGGAACTGGGGTCGAGCCGCGGCACCTGTGCGACTTCGTAGTCCGCGAGCTCCAGCGGCGTCGCGAGGTCTTCCAGGCGATAGTGCGTTGGCTCTGCGATCCCCCAGTTGATCGAGCCCGAGGAGAGCCGCCGCCGAAGGTAGTCGTATCGCCCCGTGATTGTGGTCACCACGGGCGTGTACCAGAGACCTGTGATGAGCGTGAGGATCGTGGTGACGACATTGAGCAGCACGAGGAACACCTTGACGAACGACCATCGCACGGGCGCTGGTGTCCGCATGGCTGAGGCGCTTAACTAGATCCGGAGCAAGGGCTCCAAGGTTGAAATTCGTATTCGAGCTTGACGCGTTGCGAGGCGCTGGGAGAACTGACGTGATGTTCACGTCAAGAACCAGCGGCAGGCCCGCAGCGTCTTGTCGGCTGAGAGATACTACCGCAAAGGGGAGGCCGGTCTGCGGGGTATTTCGCTTTGAATGCCCACCGGCCCGAGCCTATCGGCACAGACTGGAGCGACTATTTATACTACAACGGACGCACCTGCGAACATGAAACGAGACAACACATCGGGAAACAAAACATCGGGGGAAGCCGAGCTTTCATGGAGCGCCCAGTGCTCGGTTTTTGAGCGGCTCAGGTTGAAGAGCCCAGATATTAATATGCTGTCAGTTAGAGACCTCGTCTTCAGCGAGTGGAGTCGACCAGAACGCTGGGCAGTGTTCGTCTCCACCCGTCATCGTGTCTGGTCGGCATGGTCGACACATAGCTCAGCTCAGCTGGCAAGAAGAATAGTGAAGACAAGTCAGTGCGTTCAAACGCACGTGGGCAAGCCAGCAAAACGAACGACGTGGGCGTGGCATGCACATAGTGATGCAGATCGTAACGAGAGAACACAAAGGGACATGACACTCGTCCTGTGGCTCAGTCGCAGTCACGAGAAGCCACGCAATCTGGGAGAAAGTGTAGCCACTTGATCTGACCGGCGTCTAAATTAATCCAGCCAATCAGAATCTGTATTGCTTATTATCATCCAATCACAGTGAGCGTGTACCTTGAAGCTCTCATGGCTGCACAGCACTTGAACGTCTCCATCCTGGCGAGGCACCTCATGCGACAGCGTTAGCGCAGCATGCTCTCGCTCAACAGCTATGGCCTCCCGCGCAGCAACAACAGCAGCAGCCACCAGAGCAACCACGTGACGCTGCCTCGGCTCAATGTGGGCAGTCCCCACGCACGCACCAGCGCGCTCTCGCCGTTCAGTCCAGCGCCGCCGCGAGAAGTGAGATCGCTCAGTAAACTGGAGCTCATGCGCAGGCCCGAGCATCCGCTCTACCGTACCACCGCAGGGTAAGTACGTGGGTACTGCTAGGGATGTTGATATAGAACTGTACACTAAATGCAAGGGGTTTTGGATTTGGATGTAGCTACGAGTACGGACGCCACCTGGATGTCCCGGACTCGGCCTTGAGTGTGCCCAAGCACGCTCGGCAAGCCGACTTCACGCAGGACTTCATCGCCGGTCCATTCCACGACAATAGCCTCACGTCTATCGATAAAAGGTACGGCTTGTCGTAGCTGTTGTAGGATTGGATCAAGGAAGAGTCACTGATTTTGTTGGTTAGTAAGATGAGAGCCGAGAGCTGGGAGCGCAAGGTCGAGGCACGCACCAAGCTCATGAAAGTCAAGTACGAGGAGCTACAGGAGGTATGTATCTGTCGAGAGTTGGTTGTCTGGCTGGAGCGGATCCCTGTTATTAACAGCTTGGCCTCCGGTATCTTCTTGCTTAGAAACTCGAAGTGAAAAAGGCGGAACGCAAGCGTGAGCGTGAATCTCGCCGCCGCGAGATGGAGCAGCGCCAGCGTGCGGCGGTCGCTATCCAAGCGCACATGCGCGGCTTTCTCACTCGCGTTTACTTGCGTCGCGCCACGTTCGTGCAGCAGACAGCCGCGGCCGGTCGCATCCAGCAGGTCTTCCGGTCGCGCGAACAGGTCAAGCACGCCAAGAAGGAACTGGACAAGAAGCGGCGACTTCGACTGGATGTGTTTGCCAACAAACTGCAACGCGTGTGCAAGCGGTTTGTGTTGCGGCGAGACGCGATGCAGCAGCTAGCAGCACGGCGACGCGAACGCGCTGCGCCGACACGGAAGGCCAGTGAGTGCGACGCAGGTGGGCGATCCATGCAGCTTTCAGCCGAATCAGCAGCGCTTGCTATCCAGCGAGTGATGCGTCTGCACTTCCGACGTCATGTTCAGCGATCCCACAGCATCCGATCCAACACCAGTGCGGCGTCGAGTGGTGACAGCAAAGACGTGAACGATACGCTTGGTGCCGTTGCGGGCAGTGGGCCGGCGTCCGCACGCTCGAAGCAGTCGCAGCGACTTGCCCGTCGTACTATCATCACAATCAAGCAACGCAAGCGCGAGAAGTCGCAACATCGATTGATCTAAACACGAAGCCGATGATGAAAAAAAAAGAATCTAATCAAATCAAATCAATCCAAAAACATGAATGCAGCAGTCCCGTGTGATATGGCCATTGGCCACCTCTCTCAACGGCGCTCCTTGTGCGACAGCTACGACGCTCATTGTCGAGGAACTAGAGACGTGGACGCAAGTTGTGTGTCTACTCATTGGTGTCCGAGCGAGGGAAGAAGCCGAGGATGTCCTTGATCAGGATATTCCACACGATCTGCACGACGACCTCGGCGACGATGAGCCAGATCACGATCCACTCGAGGTGAGTCGAGTGGCGGTGGGCGAGCTGCTGACTCAGCACGTCAAGGCTACAGCATCATATATATCAATGCCAGCAAGCCAGCAGATATGCAAACGTGTATGCAGGACGTACAGCTCGCGAAGGATGTCCAAGCGGGTATTCAGGATGTGGACGCGATTGTCCACATCGAGGTACTTCATGACCTTGCGGTACAGCGGCTCGTACTCGTCGTCCTCCCAGAAGAAGTCGGGCTCATCAAGCATGTCCGAATTCAGATTCACGTCGTTGCGCTGGAATCATCATACACAAATGAGCACCAACCACGAAGCATCACGATGGATAATAGGTCTCTTTGACTGCACGAACCTCGATGAATAACC
This sequence comes from Pythium brachiatum, assembly GCA_023337615.1. Lineage (NCBI taxonomy): Eukaryota > Oomycota > Peronosporomycetes > Pythiales > Pythiaceae > Pythium > Pythium brachiatum. Next base: position 15,144 of record JAADXI010000226.1, on the reverse strand, counting down.
GGCCGATGAGCTTCGAGATATCGTTCTGCGAGTAGTTGATCGAGCCCGTGGCAGCCAGGTTCTGTGGGATGTGCTTGGTCTCCTGGATGGTTTCTTCCACGCGTTCTTCAAACACGTCAAGCTTGGCGGATTGAGCCATGGCAAAGGAGATCGCGAGCTTCTCGGACGCGCGATTGCTACTCAGCGTGATCGCATCGTTTTGGATACTGCTCACCTCGCCGTACGTGAAGTCCATGTCTTCGACTTCGATCTGCTTCACCGGTCCGACCGAAAACTTGCTCAGTGCACGGATATGCGCCTGCTCCTCCGTGCGGGTCAAGCCCCAGAACACCGTACAGCCCGTTCTACAATAGCATACTCGATGGTCAGAGCATGCACAAGCAAAGTTACTACACACAGTGCATCATAGCACATACCCAAAGTAGAACACGTCCTTCTGGCGATACGAGATCGGCACGATCGCTTCGTCGTCGCTACTACATGAGAGACACCATTAAAACGTCAGCATTTCGTGTCCGCTGGAGAGTTCTTCAGAGATACAGTGAGAACGTACTTGTCGTCCACCGGCGGCGCACAGCTCGAGTGGATGGCGCCCATGTACATCTTGTGGCTCCATCCGTCCGGATTCAGCTCGCCCCCAGGCAACTGGCCAGTCTCGATGCGTTCGAGCCACTTGAGGAACTTGAAGAGCTGCAGCTGGTCGCACGTGCAGTACGCTGACACGCGCAGCTTCTGGATGCTCGGCGGCTCGCGCATCTGCTTCTTGATGCTGCGCATGCGCGAGCGGCGCGTGAACCGGTTCACTGTGCCGCCACTCGCGCTGCCGCCGCTGCCGTTGCCACTGCCCTGCAGCTGGCGCTTGCTCTTGTTGGAGCTCGTGAGCTTGCCAAACCCACGCCAATTGGCACGCGGCACCAGCGCTTGCTTGTTGTTCTGCTGCGTGTAGCTGGGCGGGAAGTAATCGTCGCCGTCCTCGTCCTCGTCGTCGCTGGGCATCGTCGTGCTGTAGTGCGTGCCCGGGCCGTAGAAGAAGTGGCGGTGCTCTATGGTCATCACACATACACAGAGAGCTATCAGCACCATGGAGGCGAAACACACAGCAAGCGCATGAATGAATGAACGAATGAAACGTACGGTCACGGTTTTCCCGGCCGTACATGGCCGAATCCGAGTTGTAATTCAGCGCGATCGCACCGGACGCGAGCAGCGGCGAGTTCTCTGCATTGGAGTCTTCGTTGATAGCGATCTGCGTGGCCACAGGCGCAGGGCGGCGCTTGGAACTGCCGCCGGAATTCGACATGTTCGGCGTGTGGTGCCTTGCTGCGTCCACGGAGATTCTGGTTTGGCGGTTGAGCTGCTGGGGCAAATGGATGCGCCAGCCAAAGGGTACGCACGGAATCAATGGGGAGGGGCCAGTATTTGAGGGGAAGAGTGCGTGTCGCAATCACAAACAAACAAAATGGATCCAAAACACAAACTAGAAAAACACGTATGGGATTGATCGATTAGAGGATGATAAATAGTCCTAACCTGGTAATTGTATAGGACCTTTAACAAATCGTAAGATGTGGATAGTACCCGGATTTACGTACTTAGGAGAAAGGCGGGCGCCTAAGTGCGGTTTCGATCTTGAAGAGTTGCGATCAGTTCGAAACAAAGCTAGCTCACCAGTGAGACCAACAGAGCAGTGGCCAGTGCGCCGCGCTGGTTCAGACGCCGCACGACGAGCCGTTCATCCATCCACTGGACGCCTCGAACGCTCCAGCGTGGAGCTGATTGGCTCGGTGTCTGCGTCTCTGCGTCTCCGCCTTGGCGCCCCCATCCCCTCCGAGTCCGACGCGCTGGCCGTCACCTCCTCCGCCAGTCCCCTTGTGCTTCACGCATCGAGATCAAAGAGAGCGAAAGGACACTGACTGCAACCAGCGCGAGCTCTGCTTCTTCCCTGCTTGTGCGCCTGTGACAGTCTCCCTCTCCCGTGAGTAGCAAGAAGAGAAGAAGAAGAGGAAAGGACCGCGTCTCTTTCCGCCATGATGGCGATGAACTCGCCGCTGGCGGCGTCGTCGCCGTCGTCGCCTGTCGCGACCACCACAACAAACAACTCGTCGTTCCATACGCTGGATGGAGATCTAGGAGAAGACGACGCGCCTGTGAGCGTAGCGATGGCCGCAACAGTGTCTCCGTGCGCAGCGCCGCCGACGATGACTGCTCTCCAGGCCAAGTATGGGCGCGCGTTCACGCTCGTGTCTGCGGTGCAGAACAAATTCTACAATGGCTCGGCGCGCGCTGTCGATCCGTTCGTGATCCGTTGTCTGCAAGAAGAGGACACGCGGTTGACCAGTCTCCAGTGCTTCATCGAACAGGTACGCTATCACGTTAGAGGGAGGGAGGGGTATAGGCTTATGAGCTGATCCATTGGCTACTGGAACGACAGGGCCCGGTCGAGAACTGCCGTGAGCGGAGAGATTCTGTGGCCATGCGCAGCGCTGCGCAGACGGCCAACTCTCAGTATCCAGGTACGCTTTGATTTGATTCGATTGGGGGAGTGCTGGCTGATGCGTGCTCTCTCACACAGCCTTGAAGCGGATCTTCGGTGGTTTCTGTGGTGGCTTCATGGGCGGTCCTGGCTCCGTCATGTACGATCCTCTTAGCGTCTGTATCTCTTGACGCAATAGGATTCTCACGTGTGCATGGTTATGGCTCCCTTCCAGGCGAGAATGGGATACGCTTAGTAACCACGACGCTGGTATGGATGACGCAATGAACGAGTACATCGCCATTGTCGACCGCATTTTGCCCGGATGGGACCGTCCGCTGCCGCACGAATTCCCCATCGCACCGCTCGATAAGTTCTGGAAAGACGACACGGGCGTGGACCAGTGCCAGGGCTGTGGCTCAAGCTTCTCCACGCTCCAGTGCCGCCGCCACCACTGCCGCATGTGCTTCGACATCTTCTGCGCGCCGTGCTGCGCTGATTTTATCGACATGGCGTTGTGTGCCGGCGCTCCGATTCGACGGCAACGCGTGTGCTCGCAGTGCTTTGAAGACGCCGAAAAAGACCGCAGTTTATTGGAAGTGCGTCGCGTGATCCGTGAAAACCACGAGCTGGAACAGCGGATCAAGGACATCACCACGTCCACCGAGGCTCTGATCAACATCAAGAAGCGGGAAGAAGCCAAGCTGCGTCTGGAAGCGCAGCAATGTGGCTGCGATCTGACCGAGATCGACGCCGAGATCGACAAGCAGATCGGAAGCCCGTTCGCAATCGCTGTCAAAATGCCACCGGCCCACAAATTCACGCCACGGGAGACTGCGGACGCCAACGAACAGCTCGCGCTCGCCCACCGACAGCTGCTCATGGGCCTCAAGATCGCCCAGACCCGTGCCAAGAAGGCTGTGGAAAAGATGGATATAACGCTGCGCGTGCTCCGTGAGGCGATCTGCTTTGGGTCGACGAGCACGTGGAACGTCGTGCTGCGCCATGCTGGTCCGCTGTTCACGCTTCGTGAGATCCGCAAGCTCGCAGCAGTCTCCCACACGATGCGCCGTGGCTTGGAGCGATACAAATGCGAAGCCAAGTGCGTGCTCGCGCAAGATCTGCCGACGTCGCAGTGGCGCGCGTTCCTGTGGCAGTCCCAGTGGCTCAAGAACGACGAGACCAGGCAGTATATTTCCGATTTAGCGGAAGCGATCCGAACGCGGATCGATAGCTCAGATTCAGAGAGCGACCAAGGCGACGCTTACGATGAAGAAGGCAACGCGGTGGACAGGAAGCAAGAACCAGCCACGGCAGTGCATGGATCGGTCACGTGCCACGCTCTACTGGGCGTCCACGTGTCTCCACTTCGCCGCACTGTGTGGAAGGCCGTGTACGAGTTCATTCTCGCGCGCTGTGATGACTACACGTCCGCTTCTTCGACCGGCGAGTTTGACGCACAGATTCAGGGCGACGTGAGTCGAACGTTTGGCGTGTCGTCACTACGACGACGGCAATCGCTACCCAAGACCAACGCTGCTGGCCACCGCAAGGCGTACCAGCTTGCCGGTGCGTCAACGCTGGAAACGCCGTTGGCGCTTCGCAAGACTTCGCTCACGAATGTGCTGCGAGCGTTTGCGAGCGTCAACTCGGACATCGGCTACTGCCAGGGCATGGACCACGTGGCTGCAGTACTACTGTCGGTCGTCGACTGGAACGAGAGCGACGCGTTCTGGATGCTCACGAGCCTCGTGGTCTCGCCCAAGTTCGAGTTGGACAAACTGTACGGCCCAGGCCTCCCGCATCTCACCATGCGCGTCTACCAGGTGAGACGAACAATGCTGCAAAACCTAGGTAAGCGTGGACTGATGAGATTCAAATTGTGATGTAGCTCGAGCAACTCATGGCGGTGCACCTTCCCGAGCTCCACGCCCACTTGAAGGAGATGGAGTTCCCCGTGAGCATGATCACGACCACGTACGTAACCTCTTTGATCTATTGGGTCAAGTCCTAAGCTCACATATTCCTCCTGAAGCTGGTTCATGACCCTCTTCACCAACATGGACGCGCTGTCGTACGACCTCGTGCTGCGTGTGCTCGATGGTTTCTTCGTGAGCGGATGGAAGATCATTTTCCGTGTCGCCCTCTCACTCATGGAGGCGTTGCAGGTACGACAACAACTTACTTTGTTGAAGATACAGATCTAGCATACTAACGGTGGCTTCGTTTATCCATAGCATCACATGCTCGCCTCTTCGTTTGAGGAGATTCCTCAAGTGCTCTACGATATCCACACTATCGCCGTACGTGTTGCTATCAGCACTAGATCATCAGTGGTGTGCGTGTGCTGACTGACACTCGTTTTTTGTATGGAGCAGCCCCAGTTTGCCGGAGCTGAGACCGACGTCGTGCTGGCGAGCGTCCACAATTTCAAAGTGACAAACAGCCAACTGCAGACACTCGCAGTGGAATTCGAGAAGAGCGGCGGCACCAACGTCAGCAGCAATCGCAGCAATGGATCGATCGTGGCGTCGGCTCGTACTGTCGTCAATGCGTCGCTGATGAAGGCCGACAATGCAAACGGCAACGGACTCGCAACGGACGGCTCGGCTCGTGCCGCATCGCCCACGTCAGTCAGCGCGATACCTGGGTTTGCACCACAATCAACAAACGGCCAGGCAAAAAACGGCCACAGCACCAACTCCAACAGCACAAACGGCCACGCGAGTCCAGCGAAACACCGCGCGTCGTCTCCGGCGGTCATCTTTCCGCCGATTCCTCCATTGGAAACTACTAGTACCTCGGAGTTTGTGCATGACGACGCGCAGTCCCCGCCCAAGTCCCCGAGCTCGCGACGAGCCAGTCGACGCAGCCGCAACAGCAGCAGTTCGTTGTCACTGGACAGCGAATACGGACGCAAGTCCCCGGACAAGACGCGTGCGGCGTCGCCCGCGGCGTTTGTCGCGCCGCCTCCCCAGAATTACACGCCGCAGGCGCCGTACGGACTCGCGACGCCATTGAACGCCAACTACTTTTTCTGACTGAACTAAGTATCATCCACACAAACGCATGATCATGATCAAACAAACTACAATTTGCGTAGATTCAGAAACCCTTGTGCTCGCTCGTCGACATCGTAGCCGATGGAGACCACTGCGCGAGCGGGCAGCGCGAGAAACGCGGCGATCTCCACGCCAACGATCTCGCCGGCACTGTGGTGGAGTCTTCGCCGCCGAGTACCAAACTCAGGCACTGAGGGGGCTGTGTGGTTTGTAAACGAAGCACTGTTCTCCTGGTTGGTGGCTTGTTTGGCGTGGGCACTGCCCTCTGTATACGTGAGGATCAATGCTGGCTCGCCGTTCACCAGCACTTGAAGTGTCGGCGAGAAGGGGGTGAAGAATGCGGCCTGGAGGTGGTACAGGCCTGGGATCATGGTCGTCACGGCGTCTGGCTGGCTGCGCTGCCACACGAACACGTCAGCGTTGGAGTTGACCGTCTGCGAGCTCCACGGAACGGTTTGCTTAGCTGTCGGTCGACCTTCTTTCCAAATCTGAGGATTCAAATGTGAGGAAAACATAGAATGTGAGAATGATCACAAGTACGAAGTATTGCGGTGGTCGTACGTACGTAGCGAGCTTGGTAGATTTCACTGCGCAGTTGCTTGCGGATCACAGCGACTTGCTCGCTCAGAGCCTCCGTTTCAGCACGCTTCGCCACTGTTTCGACACTGCGGCGCACGCTCTTGACGGCCTCGTGGAGTCTCAGCACTGCTTGCTTCGTGTCTGTGTCTTGATCCGTGTGCTTGGGGTGGTTCGCTGTGAGTGACTTGAGTGCGGTCTGTTCCTGTTGCATTTTCTCCGCGATATTCAACAGCTCGTTGATGTGGCTCTTCATCTGCTCTGTCTCAGCGTTTCCACCGAATCGCTCCATGGCTCGCTGAACTCGTTCGATATCTTCGCTGGCTAATGCCTGCGACTCTTGTAGCTCTTCTACGAGTGAAATGACGTGGTCCAGCTCCGTTTTAGGAGCAAATTGGACTTGAATAGACGACAGCTTGAGGTCTACGGACGACGCCACGTCACCCAGCGACGCTTTTGACTGCAATGCCGTGGTCAACTCTCGTTGCCACGACGTCCATTTTGTCGTGAAGTCGTTTTCCATCACGCGCATGTGCTTCTCAAGTCGTTTCAGCTGACGCTCCACCGCTTCCTAGAGTCGTAAAGCATACATACATCACATTAATTAACTACGATCTAATTCAGCAAAATTCACGCACCCACGTACCAGTTTGGAGTCGTCCTGGGGTCGTTTCTTCAGTAACTCGTCCATATCTCGCATCGTATGCTGCCGTAGCACTCGTTCCGTCTCCTCGCGCTTGAGCTGGTCGCTTTTCTCCTTGTCGGCCAGGCGAGACGCCCACGTTTCCTCCAGTTTTGCAGTATGTGCGACCAAACACGCGTCAATGTGAGCGCACACGCGCCCCATGAGCTGCTCATCACTAGAGGCGATGTATTTCTTCGTATTCGATGCGATCGTGGTGTGCAAATCCTCCATTTTGGCGTCCAGATCTTCTCCGCATGAGGCTTCGAGACGATCCAAGCGGCTCATCATCGCGTCCGATTGACGCGCTTGCGCCTCCAGCACAGCAGCCACGCGATTGAAAGCCGCCACTACTGTGTGCTGGACATTCTTCCACTCGCGTTCACTTGCCAGGCTCGTGTGGAGAGCACGAAGCGCGTCACTGCCATTGGTTTCCATCGTCATATTCGTTCGCTCCGCAGCTCTGTGACCTCTTAAGATCGGGCTAAGTTCGCATTCTTCCAAAACGCACTTAGTGATATGTTGCGTGAATGTTGCGCGGAGGTTGCACGTTCCACTTGACTGGAGCAGTTGATAAACTCCCTCCAACCTCGAAACGCGAACGCGAGACGAGCAAGCGAAGCCACCATGTCGGCCGCGGGCATGCGATTTTGCCGGGAATGGTGCGTAGATGAGTGTGATGTGCGTGTGTGAGAGGAATATTACATCGCTAGCGTTGTGGCTGTGTTACTGTGGCGTTCTCAGCGCCTCTGTAGCCTTCGTTGTGGAGCGATAAGTCTCCTATCTCTATCCCTGCGTTATGGGGTACTCAAAGGAGGAACACAGCACACGGAAGCTGACGATGCGAATGGTTGTGGTGCTGTAGCAACAACATGTTGTACCCGAGCCAGGACCGCGAGATGCGCCGCTTAATGTTCCGCTGCCGTAACTGTGGCCAGGCCGAAGAGATCGACGAGCACTGCATTTATGCCAACGAGATCGTCAAGGACACGCGGTACGTCTGCTCTATCACCAGCCTCTACTATGGCTGCTCCACTACTTACAGGACATACAGTCTAACTCGTTGGTTGTGTGTCTTGTTGCCGTGTTCAGTGTGCAGCTTGACGTGCTGCCAGCCGACGTCATCGACGACCCGACGCTCCAGCGCGACGACGAGGTCATGTGTCCGCACTGCCAGCACCACGGCGCCGTGTTCATCCGCTCGCAGGACGGCGTGAAGCAATCGACGCTGCAGCTCATCTGGGTGTGTCTGAACCGCGACTGCCAAGTTGATGAAGACGGCAACCGCCTGCCCACCTACCGATGGATGGGCTAGTTGTGTGTCGCTCCAGTCCACACCACAGTCCACATGCTTTGGACAAGACAACACCGCCGACCACAGCTACACAGTAGAGAGATACATCACATGTGACCCCACAGAAACACAGCAACAGCGTGCTCATTCTCGTCATCGTCTCCATGTACTGATCATAGTGATTTCACTACGTATATGCAGATACACAGGCTACATATCGTATAGTGAGGGTAATGAGAATGTTGCACGAAGGTCGCTTGACGCGAAACGGTGTCTGATCTTCTGCGATCCAAAAGCTCTTTTTGACGATCTGCAAAGCGTCGCCATTCGACGGCGCACAGCGATGCGGAGCCGACGTCTCGCCGAAATCCAAACTACTACTGCGCGCAAGCCTGTGTTCTTTTCTCGGCAGTGGAAGTGGCTGCTTGCCGGTCTTCAATCGCTTCGATTCGTTCTGATCGGGACGCAGCAACGCAAGCGAAGGGCGGGACCGCCATGGTCGCCACGAGTTCGCATTCCTCGGATCCGAGCGGCCCCATCCTGCTACCGCGGCCCAACATCGTCAGTCTCAAGCCGCAGGTGTCGGAATATGACTCTGTGCGCTTGTATCCCACACAAATGCGGTTTGTCACGGGCATTGCGCGTGCCTACGACGACGACTTCCCACCGGAACTGCTGCCGCTGGTCCACCAAGAAGACTTCGCGACGGCCATCAACCAGATCAACAACACCATGAAGGACTACTGGCCGTGCTTCTTCTGTATGTGCTGCGGCTACGTGTGCTGTCCCTGTACACTCGGCATCTCGTTACTGTGTCCCAATCTCTGCATCAAAGATGTACGTCACAGTAGCTTCCCAGCAGCATGAACCTCAGCGTTTACATGACTCAAATCCTATGATGTGGATTACTAGGCCGAGCAATACGTCCGCGCACTGGTCCAGCGTATCAACAAGCGGCCGTGCTTCGCCAAAGTCGGCGTCGAGTGGTGGCTCATGCGGTCCTGCGGCCGCTCGTGGATCGAGATCTCGTACCCCGTCACGAACAAACCCATCGTCGCTCAGGTACGGACTGGGCCGTGCCATCACTCCACCTTATTCATCATCTAATCCCCTTAGTTCTCCCCATCTAATCTATGCTGGCCTGTGTGATCTGCAGGTATCGTACCAGGGTCCACTGCTAGGCCTCGATCCCAGTGACGGCTCCTCCTCCTCTCGGCCTCGGCCTGTGTACGCATCCAATGGCGGGCGTAATCCCACGTCGCCATTAATCGTAGAAGTGTGACGTGACGCCTGTGAAATGTACCCAAACTCCGTCCACAATAAAGCTGTTCCATTGGAGCCGCTAGTTCTAACCTCGAAGCAACGCATTTCTATTCCTCCGCGCTGGCAGCGTGCTGCTGTGGCGTCTCCAGTACCCTCCCTCCTATCTCTCTCCCTCGTCTGCTTTCGCGGTAACCACTACGTCCATTCCATCATTCCTGCCTCGTTTCCAACTTTCCATCCACTACGCAGTCAAGAACGAAGCTGTGCCTGTGGTACTACTGGTAGTGTATCCCAGCATGCGACTGCCGTACGTACCTTGGCTAGAGATACGGCCTCACTGAATGGTCAAGAAGCTTCGCAGCGTGTTGCGGAAATGGCCCAGACGCTGCGTGAACTTGTCGCGGTTCGAAGCTTCGAGGTTGGGCATGATCTCCGAAAACAGCGCCGTGAACGCCTCTTCCAGCAGTGGGCGGTTCTCCGCCGGCTGGGACGAGATCAGAGACTGCTGGTATTCGTTCAGCGCCTCTTCGCTGCACAGCGTCAAGCTTAAAATGGGCCGCGACAGCGCCCACTGGGACGAGGCATCGCCGTAGATGAGCAAGTCGAATAGTGCCGTCAGCAGCAGCGACCACATCGCTGGATTGTTCTGGACATGAGCAACAAGCGTGTGCTTCGTGGGTGTGTCACGCTTCTTCTTCAGCTCGTGGTAGTACAATGACGCCAAGTGGTCCACGGCCGTCGCACACTGCGCGGCGATGCCGAGGTCGATCGAGTTGATGCCCTCGTGAAGCGACTGCACCAATTGGCTAAAGATGCCGCTTTCGAGCGCAACGACTGATGCGATCTGGTTGCGGAACAGGATCTCGAGGAAGAAATAGTAAGAGTTCTTGACCTTCGGGTAGTTCATGAGATCTTCGTGTGGGATCGAAAGCACGAGCTGCAGCGCGACTTCAAGCGCAGCATCCAGCGATTGATCGTTGTACAGCTTGAACACGCCGAAGTTCACGTAGTTGCCACCAAGCGCACGGTACAAAATGCCCAGACACAGCGACACGCCCTTGTACTTGTCCGCGTACGGGTTCTTCGTGATGCTCACTTGATGTATTCTGGATCCGTACGCCACAACGACGCTGCTCAGCTCGCGGAACAGAAGAATACCGTTGGCAGAGCTCTGGTCAAACATGACTCGCTGTGCCTTGTTGTACGCCAGCTCCTGCAGGAACTTGAGCAGTGCCGTCATAGCAAGCGGGTGGTCGAACAGTTCCTCAGCTGCTCTGGTGAACACGGGAAAGTAGGTCGGGTACAAGAAGTCGAAGATGCAGCTAAATGTGCGACGGCTGTGAGTCTGCTGGACGATTCCCCGAAGATCACGACAGACGCCGATCACGGCTTCGCGCGCCTCTGGCTGACGGAAGCTCGGTGTTTGCATGAGCTTGTTCAGGACATCTTCAATCGGCTCCATGAACCGCTCGAAGCGCTCCGAGGATTCATCAAACGCCGTCGTGAACAGCAATCGTGCAATCGTCATGTGGAACGTTGTTCGGTGTCTCGTGTTCGCAGGAATCGCCAAGAACGGGAACTCCTCAGCAGTGTGGTGGCCGATCAAATACTGGACAGTCTCCAATCCCAGCAGCAGCTTGCCCGACGAGTAGCCCGACGCGATCTCGAAAAACAGATCCAAAGTCTTGCTGATCACGACTTCATCTTCGCCCCAGAACTTGAGGTTGTTGCCAACCTTCGTCACAATCATGTTCACGACGACAGTATGGTCACCGAATCCCAAGCGCTCGAACATGCGCTGGTACGCCTTGGTCTTGGCGGAGACAGTCGCATCCCCAGACGGAGTCATCTGTGGTGAGTTGTTCTGGATCGTCGCGGATGGAGCGGGCGCGGACGGCATGCCATGTTGCTCACCGATGTAGCTCTTTCGGAAACTGCTGAAGTAGTAGAGCAGAGCCAGCTCAAAGTGGAGGCTCGGTTGCTCCGATCCACCCGAGCTGATCAGGCGGTGCTCAGTCAACTGCATCGCCCGGAACACACGCTGCGATAAATCAGCATCCACGAGCTCGTCACCTTCCGTCGAGTTGGCAGCGTACGCTTGGCCACCAATGATCGAACCGATCACGTAAATCAGCCACGCCATTTGGTTCTCCATGGCAGTCACGCCTTGCTGGAACGATTCATCGACCATGCCGCCGTTGCTTTGCTCCATGATCCCGCAGATTTCTGCATAGCGAGCGATGATCGGGTCAAAGATCGACACCAAGTATTCACCCGTGTTCTGGTAGTTGAAGTGGCACAGCGTCGGCAGCTTTTCCAGTTGTTCAAAAAGGCCGCCTTCATCTTCCAGCGGATTGTCCATCGTGTCGTCTGCCGCGCATTGTTCCGCGGATTCTAACCGCGACTGGACGTAGGCTGAGATCACTTGTGGGACGCTGCTGTCCAAGAATGTCGACGACGACGGTGAGCCAGGACGAGCATCCAGACGCACGTACGGCAGCGCCGCCACGAGTCTCGCCCACAGTCCCAGCAGGTAATGGGTCGAGTTGGCCGACCACTGCCACTGGCGGAACGATTTGACCGTGAAATCCGGCGTCATGTCCATCCATTCTTGGAACGACTCGACCTTCATGAGCTCCGAGAGCTGGTAGTTCGACTTCAAACGCCCCAGCAGACGACAAAACTCGTGGTAATTTTGCTGCTCGGAGAGTCCCTGCTGCGTCGACAAGATCGTGCAGATACCCGACACGAGCTGCGCCAAGAAGCCCGCACGGTCCTTGTCGGTCGCGAACAAATTGCGGCGCACGCTCGCAAACAGCATCAGCGTCTCGAGACACTTGGCCGAGTTCGGTTCGTGGCTCGTCTTGTAGTAGTCAAACAGCAACTGCATGGTCTTGGGCTCCTGGATCACTTGGCGCCACGACGTCGGCACTTGGATCGAACCCGTTTCGTCCGTGGATTCGTCTGGGTTCGTGCCAATAAAGTCAAACGACAAACACTTGATCGCGAGGCTCAGCGCAAAGTCGCCCATGCGCAGCTCCTGGTCTTTCGTGGCACCGACAATGTTGTGTCTTTGCAGCTGCTCGAGCGTCGTGAGCGAGACCTGGAAGATGCGGAACAGCGATTCCTCCCGGAACGACACAGCGATCTTGCGGTGGAACGCGACGTTGCGGCCGGCCACTGGCAGATTCATCTCCGTCACGAGCTCGTTCAGGATCTGGAGACCGATGATGCAGTGGTCGACCGTCGCCTGCAAAAACTTGGTCACTTCGTTCACGATCTCGCGGTGCTGCTCGTCGTCGAACCAGCCAAACTTGGTGAGGCGACACACCATTTGGATCAGCGATGTGGTCACGAATTTCTCCATCGTTGGGCCCTTCTGCGCCAAGTACCCGAGCACATAATTGCCTACAGCGACAGCGGCAGTAACAGCACTGTCAGTGAGTTTGCAATATCCAAAAACGCCATCAATATAAAGCGAAACGTACGGATATCCACGCGCTGCGGCGACGTGAAGTTGTTCCAGTGGGTCGTGATGAGCTTGGTGAGCGACGTGCTGGCCACCAGCAGCGCATACGGCGACGTCGAGTGGTCGAGCACGTACTGGCACTGCGGGATATACTCAGCCGAGCTCTGCAGGATCAGCACCGACTGCTGCGCGTGGTTGCGCTCGGCTTCATTGCCGCCTTCGTACAGAAGCTTGCACAAAGCCTCCAGGTTCTTGAGCTGAGACGCGTCCATGATATACGATCAATAGATGGGTCGATGCGCCGTGAGTCGCTATTTCCAATGCGCTGCGTGGCACGCTCTGATGCTTATGGGATCCGCGGATATCCTTCCGTTTCGTCTGGCCGTTGCTGCGGTGGGTTCTTGGTCGCTTTCTCTCACTTCAGTCAACAGGAAGCGCAAGGGAAATACCCAAATGGAGCCGCCGAAGCTGTTGGCGTTTGTTGGCGTTGGCGGAGAAAGTGGGGGTGGTAAAAACACCAACGTTGGCGAAAAGCCTTGACGGGGTTGCACTTTGTGTTGGTGTTTGTTTGTTGGCGACTGGGACGCCCGCGTTTGTCTCTCGACTGTGGGGGTTGATGCCGCGCGATCAAAAAAGGAGAGCGAGCCAAAAAACCACAACAGCCAACAGAGAGCACTTCAACTAGGATGGTGCCTAGTTTACAGTCCATCAACACACTATTGTAGGCGGGGAAGATTCGTCTCGACAGGGTTCGACAATGCGACCTTCATTCACGGGACTATTCGGCTAATTCAGTTGGTCTTTCATATCGCCTTAATGAAGAGAGTAAATACACTGATACAAGACGTAATGAAGAATCTTCTCCAAGGCCAAGTTTTGAATTTCTGCCAGTTCCCAGTTCCCCATCAGCCATCACCAGCGCGAATATGCCGCCTCGCCGCCTCGCCGCGCGGCTTCCGCGTCCTCGTCGGCTTTCCCCGTGGGCAGCTTGGCAAGTACAAGAGGGCAACGGAATTCTTCAAAGGCTGGCTGCTGCGTGCGCGCAGTTTAGGCATTGGCGCGAACGCCAACGCCGCGCAGAAGTCCACAGTGCATGTTTACGAAGCGATCGTGAAGGCGATCGCACGTGAGCCGACAGCGCTTCCTCCATCGCTTCTGAAGCTCTGGTCACGTGCATTGGAGGCGTGTGAGACTGCCATCACGCTGCGTGCACAAGTGGCGCTCTTCTTCTCGTCCACGAATGAGATGGGCACGGATTCCCACGCGCATTTCCTGGCGCGTTTGCGTTCGTGGTTAAAGACTTTGAAGGAAGCCGAGACGCCAGCGGTCATCACTGCACGTTCTCAAGTCGATGCTGAGAAGCCGCTGGATTTCTCCAACTACTACTCTGTGTTGGAGCTACCGGACGACTATTTCCCTGCTGGCTTTGATGAAGAGAAGCCCGCCAGTACCAGTGCGTCGACGAAGTCTTCTGCTGAAGTGGCTGCAGAACGCGAGCGGCTCTTTGATGAAGCATTCGAGAACGATCTCAACGTGGAGCTCTCGTTCTTGTTCCTGGAGTTGGAGGAGCTCTCGGAGGCGGTGTATGACGCGTTCCTCGACATCAAACGCCACAAGAAGACGCTCGTGGAGGCCACAGCAGTAGCCAAAGTCGCGATCGACTGCGCGGAGTCGGTCATCGCGAAGCTGCAGCTGCGGTTCCCGGCGATCTGCACGGCACAGGACATGATGACGATGATTCAGGACCGCATCCCATTCGATCAGCTGAAGAAACTACTGGCAACTGTCACGACCGCGTGGACCCCCAGCCGACGCCCGAGTCAAACAACTCAGAGCCAATACGTGGCCGGCACGATCGTTGCTGATATGCTGTGGGTGTCACGCGCCCTCCAGAGCTTTGCGGCTATGCCGATTGCCCCCGACGCGAGCCTTGTGATTCGAGAGGACTTTTTCGGCGACACATACAGTGAGGAAAGCACGCAACACTACTGCGTGCCAAACATGCTCGCAACGCCGTCGTTCCTGATGCAGCAGCTACCGCTTTTGTACAATGCGCTTCTCGCCAATCGCGCCAGTGGTATCCAGCAAGACACGAGCTCGTTCTCGGGTTGGTTTCTCGACCACGTTGACCAGTTCTTCACCAAGAGATCCGCTCCGCTGCAGTTCGTGTTTATCACCATTTGCTGGATCCGCTCCGTGTCGGCGCTTCAAGGGGAAGGAGGATTGGGTCGCACTATCAGTCTCTCGATCATGCATCGCTGGGATATAGAAGAGCGCCTGCGTGCAAGCATCGCCCATGGTGAGGTACTGCGTGCCGATGCTTCT
>JAADXI010000225.1:0-31460 GCA_023337615.1 Pythium brachiatum | reverse complement strand
CCCCCCCCCCCCACCCACCCCATCTTGTCGAAAACCGATAAGTCCGACTGTCGAATTTCGAACGTTGTAACCGGACCATTTCTCACGTCTCTGTGCATGCAGTCACCATGAATTAGTCTCCGTTGTCGCTCCGATGCTGTTGGAATCCCCACGTACATTCCGGTCAGCGTGCTGGGCCATTTGATGCCTTTCACCACTTTCGCAGAGGCAGAACTATACAGACACAAAGCGTCAGGGCACCCAGTACGATGACACATCCATCCAGTGTCCAGTCATTGCACTTACAACCACAGCAGCGCGCTCGGCAAGGTGATACGCTCGATTGTGGTGGTCGTAGGGTTCGTCAAGTATCTGCAGCAAACGAGTTAGCGAAATTGAATCTGCTCAGGCCGCGGTCGATGCACGTACAGCTTGGTCAGCTTCTTTGGAAAGATGATGTCTCCCGCAGACGCACTTGTCGTAAGCGACCTAGAATTTCACAGCCAAAGTTAGTGCGACTAGAGCATCCTAAATTGACGGTGTGGCTGCTCACAGTGCCGTCAGCGTTGCTGGAAACTTGACATTTTTCAGTGACGTAATGTTCAGACTTTCAAGTGTCCTATTTGGAGATCATAACGAGGCAATCAGTGCTTTTCGATCGTTGCTTCAAACGGCGAGGTCAATGTGGTAAAGACTCACAGGTCGTCGAGGTACGATGGAAATTTGACGTTGCTGGCGGACGTCACTTCGGTTTCCCAGAGCTATCTGCACGAGATATCGTACTGTAAAAACATGCAGTATACCGCAGTTTCCAGGCCGCTACTTACAGCAAGTTGAGGCTTTCCGGGAAAGACACGTTCTCGAGCGACTTCAGCGGCGATTCAATGATCCTGTGATCAGTGAGTGACCAGTGACGCGTCAAGGAACGTCGCTACTACCAGTATGCAAATACGAAACCACGGACAGTGACTCGAGCTTTGGAGGAAACTGCACCTTGTTAAGCGACGTCAGTCCAGCTCTGGTGATACTCCTGCGGTCGGCAAACAGCGAAAAAGATATGCATTAACTATCCGCCCCAAGGGGGAGGAAGGTGACGTATGTACTGCTCACAGTTGTCGAAGAGTCGCTGGAAACTTGACGTTGTCGATCGATGTGAGACCCTTGCTGATGCCTCTGCGCTCAGTGTACAATACAAACAGTTGGGGTGAGGCATGATCGACTGCGTTGTCCATTGAATGGCCTGACGTACAAGCGCACCAGGCTCTCAGGCAGTTTCACGGCGTCGATCGATGCGAAAGTTCCGGATAGTTGGCTAGGATACCACACGCGTCAACATCAGCACAACGTCTCAAGTACTGTCGACTGGGCAGGAGTACGTACAGCTCCACGATAGAGTTGGGAATAACCAGGTTCGTGACCAGCTCCGGCGAGAAGTTGCTCAAAGACCTACAGCACGGACACAAACAACACTGAGTGGTGAGGCCACGGCTATTGCCACCAGCAAGAGAGCAGTGGACGTACAACATCTTCAAATTCGTCGCCGCCGAGAAATCCGCACCACGAGATAATGGCTCTTCGAGATATCTGAAGCGAGTGCATGCAGGAAAATCAATCAATGCCAATGCGTGGAACTGGGTGAGACTGTGGGGAAGCGCACTGGTACTCACATGGAAGTGACGGTCGCGACCATACTGGCCACGCGCTCGATGCCCTTCGAGTACAAGCTCAGGAAGCCTTCCCGAATGTTCATGACCTCCACGGAGCAGTCCACGCGGACGATCCATCCTTCGCTCGCTGGTCGCAGCTTGGAGACCATGGACGTGGTCACATCCGGCGCGGACTCGCCGGTCTGCGGACACAATGAAGCGGCCGCGGTGGCCGTCGAAGAGCACAAAAGCGCCACCGCCAGCAGCAGCCACACGAGTGCTATCTTCATGGCTTTGCGTTTTACTGTATGTTGTGCACTGACTGGCGTCGTGTCGAAGAGTGTCGAGCTGCGCTGCGAACCTCACCACGGCACACGCAAAGTTTTCAATAGTCCAGAATCCAGTGCACCAAATCATTGCCAGTGCACAAAGGGGACACTGCAATTCGACAAAGGGGACACTGCAATTCGAGCGCGAAAACCTGGAACGAATCGACAGCATGCCAACGGCCACGACGACTGCGTGAGTGTGTACTAGTTAGTATGTGTGTGTATGTCGCTGACAACCGAGCGATGAGTAAATGGCGTTTGTATGGATTCCTTCTAGGTACTTTGACTCGCATCCGCTTTCGCGCGGCGCGGACTTCTCAAAGGTGGACAAAGTCACGGAACTGTACGACACTGACCCCATTCAGCCCTATTAAATAGGGTGACTCATCTAGTACTATTTGCAGCGCCGTATTGCCATCGTCCAACCTCGTGCTGCCGAGATCGTTGAAAAAACTGTGAGTTTCTTTTTCCTGGCACCTTTTTGAGACGGCAATCTAGTTGTCGGTTGACACTCATCTCAATTCAAACAGCACGATCAAAGACAGCTCGGCTACAATTGAAGACGTCGCATTCCCAGCAAGTCTTTAAACACTGTAAGACAAAAAGGGCAGTGGAGTCAGCGCAGCTCCCATTCTCACATCACAACCACTGGGGCACTGTGTTGCAGATCCATCACATCGACTTCGCTCAAGTCGCTGCAAGGCGTGAATCTTCCAGCAGCATTGAAAGCGATCTACTTGACGGCGAACAAACTCACGGGAATCGACTTTGTCATTCCTCCGCAGCTGATCGAGCTGTAAGTCCGAACAAATTGTACTCTGACACGTGACCAAGGGGCTAATGAGCTACGCACTGATTATGTGTTTCTCACAGGGGCATATCCTCGAATTCCATTTCCAAACTCGAGCGTATCACCTTCCCGAATTCGCTGGAATCAATGTACGTGTCTTCTGGTCAATATTGACAAACAAAATCTTACGCCGAGCCTCTTCTGTCGCGTCAAGCGGGTGCACAAACTGCAGGATCTCCTCGGTTCGAGGCATTAAGTGGCCCTCCTCGTTGAAGAGCATGTACGTCTCCTTTGGCAATCGGAGTTGTTCTTCTCGAATGTGAGACTGATTCATTCTTTGTAAAAGCGAATTCACGGGAAGCACGGTCACAAATTTCGAGATCCGGCGGTCTGATCTCTCAATATTCAAGAAACTGGAAGAAAGACTCTTTCTCGTCGAACTGCTGCAGTCCAAGTGTGCGGATTCGACGGCTGAAGTCGCTGTTGTCATGGGGGAAACGGCTCTGTGTCATCAGTGGTGCGTACGAGTGTACATGACCCAACGGAGGATTCGAAAAGTGAGACTCATGCTAAACCTGGGATCTGATAGATGCGCGCTTAGACGCGGTGTACGTGAACGGCAACGGTATCACACCCGAAACACCAACGACATCGACGCCTAGCAGCAGTGCAAGTCCAACTACAAGCCGAACGACGAGCCCCAAGTCGAACTCGGGGGATGGGACAGGGGAAGGAAGCAGTGTCGATGACTTGAGTGGGTCAAAGATGCAGCACGGCACCAGTTCTTCGCATGGTTTTGATGATTCAACTGGCGCAGGTCGCGACAAGAACCAAACAGGGCCAAGAGGAAGCAATTCATCCCCGCAAGACCCGTATGAGGAGGGCCAAGGGTCATCGTCTCGCTCGCCGCTTGTCCCAAGATCATCACGATCAAATGGACCAGCATCCGACACGATCAACATCACGTCTGCTGACTCAACATCAACCACACCAGTCGTCATTGCGGTGTGTGGTAGTGCCGCAGGTATATTGCTGCTGGTGTGGCTGGGCCGACGCTGCTGCTCACGCGCTTCCAAGAAAAGCCAAGACGTCGACGTCGCAGCAGATACCGAATACAACTCGGCGCAGACGCCCAACGTATCAAGTTTGAGCCAGAGCCCCACAGCGGCAGCCTACAACTCGTACCGAAGCAACGACGTGCGCAACGACAAGGCGCTCATCCCCTTTCGCATTGAACAGAGCGACATCCCTCTGGGCGAGCTGATCGTAAAGAGCAATTCGTCAGTCGTCTACAAGGCGACCTTCCAGGGTACTGCCGTGGCTGTGAAGCAACTTGTACCGGGCGCGTGGGAGTTTGAGGACAAAATGAGCCGCTTCATGGACGAGATCCGTATGTGCGCGAGTCTAGAGCACCACAAGATCGTTGCGTTCCTGGGCATCGCATGGAGTAGCTTGCGTGATCTGTCGGTGATCATGGAGTTCATGCCACTGGGGGATCTGAGCACTCTTCTGTACAAGCAGCAAGAGCCACCAAGAGCCCAAGACTGGTCGCATCTATGGACATCCTCTCAAATCAAGAGCAAGGTATCGATCGCACAGGACGTGGCGGAGGCGGTCGTGTACCTCCACTCGTTCAAGAACCCGATCCTGCACCGCAATCTCAAGGCCCGCAACGTCTTACTGGACAATCAAGGCAACGCGAAGCTCAGTGGCTTTGGTATCAGTCGCGAGTCTACGATGGACAACACGATGACAGGCGAGATCGGCACAGCCGCGTGGGTCGCACCTGAAGTATTGCGTGGTGAGCGGTACGACGACAAGGCCGATATCTACTCACTGGGAGTGAATCAGCTCTTCAAGCTCGTGGAGGTGCACCGCAACCGGTTGCAGCTCCTGGTAAGCGTGTGGTGCATCAAGTCGCCCACAAGAACACACAAATCGCCGTACTGGTAAGCTCGCGTAGACTGCGTCCGTCAGTCTCCAGCGAATGCCCGGAGAGAGTATCGACGGTGGTGACCAAGTGCATGAGTTTCGATCCGCAGGACCGCCCAACGTCGTTGGAAGTGTACCATGGGCTGCGCCAAGCTCGGAAAGCATTTGACCAGAGCTAGAAATCCTCCGGCTTCTCGCTTGGAAAGAAAACGCAGCAGTATCATTTGAATCGCTACTGTAGATCTCCACGAGATCAGCGGCCTCTCGACTCGAGACCAGAAATGGATTCATGAATTTCCACAAAATAGGCTGTATAATAGGAGCACATCCCTAAAATTCCGTATACCAGTAATATCGATAAAAGAATTCACCCTGTTTTGATAATCATGCCAAACCTGTCAGACTTTGGATGGCCGCGCTCTGTCCTTGTCGTATTGTTTCTGTCCGCGATACGACTGACTGACTGCTGGCTGTTACTGACCCGGCCATCAACGCGACGCAACGACAGGCCACTCGACTGTCTCGACACCTGCTGGCACCAGGAGCTCGCTCTTCGTCTGGGTCTGATTCCAGCATCGGGAGTCCCATAATGCCTCACTGAGACTTATCACACGAAGCACAAAATCCACAAACGCAAGCACAGCACCATGTCGCTTCCGCGGTCGTCGTCGCGCTCGCTGTGTGGGCTGGCGCTGGTGGTGCTGGCGTGGCTGCTCGTGGCTCTGAACTACGCGCGTGCTGCGGATGTGTGCGCTAGTACTGGTCTGCCGTCGCCCGACGTACAGACGGCCATGATCTCCCCCATCAATCCGGCAACGGACGTGTGGATCATTGGCCCCAACTGCGACTGGACTGCGGTGAAAGCCTACAACGAGTTGATCCAATTGCAAAGGAGAGGAATCGAACGCGTCGAGAGTCTCCCAAAGGTTCAAGTTGTGTACGTACAATACAGAAAATCGAGGAGCGGTTTCTGCGGCTGTGATCTCAATGGTTTAATTTGGTTTGTTTGAATCCAGCAATCTCGAGCGGAACACGTTGTCGCGAGGTGCAGACCTTTCCAACGTGTCGGGTAGCGTGTACGGCTCCGCCTTTGACTGCTCCATATCCAGCACAGTCTTGCTAATGCCACACTGTGGCCGTATCAACTACCTCTAGGTTTCTGAGTGATTTCTCAGTCAAGCTTCTTAGCAGCGTCATCTTCTCAAGTGTGGAGGGCGGAACTGTGTACGTGCTCAAATCGAGTGTACTGAGGGCTCTGTCGCGCCTGCAGACACAGTGATTACAGTAGCTGACCTGTGGCTGTGTGTGTGTGTGTGTGCTTTTTCCTAGGTTCATCTCTGACAGCACACTCACGTCTCTCAGTAGCGTATCTTTCCCTGATCAACTCGACACTCTGTACGGAACGATGCGAGCTTGCTGAATGCTTCCGTAGTCTGACTTGGTTATATTCTTGTCATGCAGAAATCTCACGCGAACGCAGCTCAAGTCGTTAAAGGGTGTGGAGCTTCCGTCTACTTTGACCAGACTGTACGTACCGTTATGCATACATGTGAGTTCGCTGGTGAAGTGGTCGTTCATCGGTGGTATAATCCCTTTATCTTTAGGCTTGTGTCTACAAGCAATCTCAAGGCCGTCGACCTGACTTTTCCGCCGCTCCTGTCATTGCTGTGAGACTCATGGAGCTGTACTCGTTAGAGAATACACTCACGCACGCGTACTAACTGATTCACCACTTTTGGATGCCGGTGATGCAGCCAAATCACCTCAGCACCAATCTCGGAGATCCAGAATGTGGCGTTTCCCGACTCGATTCGAAGACTGTACGTGCATGCAGTATACATGTATATGCTATTGTGTCTGTGAATGGGATTCATCTCATCTATCATTCTTCTTGTAGCGAGTTCGCTGGCAGCAAGATCGCTGTCGTCAAGGGCGTGACATGGCCCAGCCAACTTGATTATCTGTAAGAATCGGTTGTGGCAGAGTTGGGATCCTCCTGAGATCACAGTTTTGACGGTGTAAATGTGGCTTTTGATGCAATGCCTGCAGCGGATTTGGAGGCAACCCGCTCGTGGAGTTTGAGATTCGCAAGTCGGATGTCGCGATATTGAATCTGCTCACGAGCTTCATTGGAACCATCTCCCAAGACAAATGCACGGACCCAACGGCCATTTTGACCGAAATCAACTCGAAGAATGTGTGTGTGATCAGCGGTACGTACTCAATTGTCTTTACTCAAATTGATTTGAATTGAAGTCGGCATCAGGACTCACGAGCAACTCAATTGCTTCCCAGATGAACGCTTTGAGTCGCTGTATCGAAGCACGCCTGTCAGTCCAACACCGAGTCCCAAACCGAAGACCACTAAAAAGCCGAGGTCGAGCACCAATGGTTCAACGTCGTCCACATACGAGGACGAAGAGGATCCGCAGGACGAAGAGTCCTCTGCTTTCCCCTCAGAGCCATCGTCGGATTTGAACGAGTCAGGTAGCCACACCGAACCCTCGACCACAAGTGCCGCGGCTGAGGCGACTGCTGCGGGAAGCAACAGTCAGCCCCTCACGCAGATCCCATCGGACGATTCTGTGAGTGGAAGCCGCTCGACTAACAAGACGACTATCATCCAGATGAAGTCTTCTTCTTCAAGCAGCACGCCGACCATCGTGTTTGGCGTGCTCAGCGGCCTCGCTGCTGTGGCACTGGGTGCCTGGATCTTCCGTTCGTGCTTCTTGTCCAAGAAACGAAGGCGACAAGATGACGAGACCACCAACGACAAATACGGCCAGATCGATACTCCGGATGGATTAAGTTCCGGTCTCACAGAATCATCGTCGTCACTATTTCAAGAGTATCTCGCCAACGACGTACGGAATGATAAGTCGATGCTCCAACTCCGCATCAGCCAGAAGGCCATCATGCTGAGCAAGCAAATCGCTCGTGGTGGCTACGGAGTGATCTATCGAGGTGTCTACCAAGGCAAAGACGTCGCTGTGAAGCAAATGCTCCCCGGGACATGGCAAAATGACCGCGCGCTTGCCAGCTTCATGGACGAGATCCGCTTGTGTGCGACGCTCGACCACCCCAAGATCGTCTCGTTCGTTGGCATCGCGTACAGCAGTCTGCGCGATTTGTCCGTTGTGATTGAGTTCATGCCCGGTGGAGATTTGAACGCGCTGCTCCAGACCCAGCAAGACAAGCCTCATTCACCTCAAGACTGGTCCGAGCCGTGGACACCATCAAAGATCCGATCCAAGGCGTCGATCGGCCAAGACGTGGCGGAAGCAGTCGCGTATTTGCACTCACTCGAGACTCCGATCTTACACCGCGATCTCAAGGCCCGCAATGTGCTGCTGGATCTCCAGGGCAATGCCAAGCTCAGCGACTTCGGCATCAGCCGCGAGCTCACAATTGACGAGACCATGACAAGTGAGATCGGGACGGCAGCGTGGATCGCCCCCGAAGTTCTGCGTGGTGCTCGGTATAGCGAGAAGGCCGACATCTATTCGTTGGGCGTACTACTGGTGGAGCTCGATCGTTGCGAGCATCCTTACGCTGACGAGCCGTTGTTTCAACGGGGTATGGAGCGTCCTGATGGAAACGCTACCGACCGTATGAGGCCACGTACGTTGAGTCACGCCACCCAAAAGAACACGCAGATCGCTGTGCTGGTGAGCACGGGCAAGCTGCGTCCATTGGTCTCAACTGAGTGTCCAGACCAAGTGACCTCGCTGGTAGCTCAGTGCCTGAGCTTTAATCCAGCGGATCGTCCATCTGCCGAAGAAGTAGCGAAGGTGTTGAATGGGGTATCCAACAACTAGGAGCATCAAGCACAGCGGAGCCGAGTTGAGGCATTGTGTCGTGGTAATTGTTCGTGTAGCGGCAATTGATAAACACAGAACGCTCGAGTGACCGCGAGTTTTGGCTTGAGGTTATTTGAATCAAATGCATTCGTACGTCGGAGAGAGAGTATCTCAAGCTACTTCGGTTTTATCGCCAATTCAGCGCATGCGGGCTACTACGGTAGTAATAATAGGAAGGCGTTACCATGATCTTAACCCCTCCGCCCCCCACCAAATACACGAACTCTTCCGGTCGAGTTCACTTCTCAAGGCCGTCGCTGATCACACGCAGCTCGGCCAACACTTCTCGCGCGCTGGGACGGTCGACAGCGTCAAAGCTCAGACACTTGGCCACCAAAGCAGCTACCCGCTCTGGACAATTGGTGGAGACAGTTGGACGCAGATCGCCTGAGCACACTTGCACAGCAACCTGAATGCTCTTCTGGGAAGTAGTGTCCATGTGCTCAGCGACGATGCTTCCGTCGGCGTCCTCCGAGTCAACGACTGCATTGGTTGGAAATGGGTGGCGGCAACGATCGAGCTCCACTAGCAGAACGCCGAACGCGTAGATATCCGCCTTCTCGGTGTACACCTCACCCATCAGAACCTCCGGCGCCATCCACGCGACTGAATCGACCCCACCCTGCATGGTCTCGTCTAACTGGGAGCTGCGGTTGATGGCAAATGCATTCAGCTTGGCGTTGCCCTCGCCGTCCAACTGAACGTTACGGGCTCGGAGGTCTCGGTGTGTGATCAAAGTCTTGGATCCATGCAGATACACAAGGGCCTCCGCCACATCCAGCGCGATCGATGCCTTGCTCTTGATGTGGGATGCTGTCCATAGTGCTGACCAGTCACGGCCAACCGACGGCTGTTGGTGGCTGTGCAACAGCGTCTCTAAGTCGCCACCGGCCATGAACTCGACGATAGCTGAGAGGTCTCGTTCATTGCTCCACGCGATGCCGATGAACGCCACGATCTTTGGATGGTCTAAGCCCGCGCACATACGGATCTCCTCTTCAAAGGACGCCATGACTTGTTCGTCGGAGCTGAAGGCAGGCTGGATCCGCTTGACCGCCACGTCTCGGCCATCGTAGACGCCGTGGAACACCTCGCCGTATCCTTGACGTGACACCGTCTTCTTGAGTAGAACGTCCGACTGTTTGAGACGGAAAGCCCGTAGAAGCTTGTCGTTACAGATGCCTCCTGCTGCAACAGCACTCGCCGCCGTGGCAATTCCCGCATGGGAAGATGAGAACCAGTTCGTGGAGGTCGGGGTGTCAAGCGTACTGTAGTCGTTCTTCGAGTTCTCGCGGTTTCTTGATGCGACGAGGAGTCTTCGAACGCCAAAGCACAGGACAATTAACGCCAGCACGACACCAGCAACGACGGCGGCGACCACCATCGTCTGGCCGAGTGGCGTGTGAACTTCGATCACCTCCACCGACTCGTCGTTGCCGTCAGGTTCCTTGGATTTTGTGGACGATTTGGAACTGGTTGAATTGGACCGACGAGACGATCGGGTGCTGCTGTTGGTACCGGTTTCATCAGAGAACTCGAACCCTTCGGTGGCTGAACCAACCGTCTCGGTGCCAGGGATACGAGTAGTCGGCTTGCGCGTCTTCTTACCAACTCCAGGAAACGCAATCTCCCAATCCTCAGATGGATCGGTTGACCCGGATCCAGAGGCTTCCACCGGCCTCTGGGTCTGCGAGGTTTCCGAGGGTTCGTCTGGCGAGTCATCGCCATTGCCATCACTACCACTTGCAGGGTCGTCGACACTCGGGCTCGGACTTGGCAACACGATTTCTGGGTTTCCGTATAACTCGGTAAAGCGTTCGTCTGTGTGACACGTAAGAGTGTAAGCAACTTCCGTAAGAGAACCCTGGGTAAACGGAAGAGCAAAGCCTCACCGCTGATGACACACATCTTCCAGTTGTAGACCTTGTTGACAGTCGTGAGATTGCCGGTCGGGTCCGTGCAGACAGAGCGACTCAAATCCATGCCGGACGATGAGGATAGAGACTCGAAAAGCTGGACGTCTGACTGCCGAATCTCGAAGGTCGTGATCGGATTGGGACTGATCGATCTGTAAAACCGGTTAGCCTTCTTGGTTCAATCAACGGGTGTGTTCGCCACATTGCTGGCACGTACAGTTCCTGTAGCTTGCTTGGCCATTTGATACCTTTCACGACTGTCGTGTTGCACGAGGTCACATCGCTACGCCATTCAAATTGCGTCACACATAGTCCACGAAATGCCATCTTCATCTCCCTCTACCGCCACTTACATGTTGATGAGAGAGTCGGGAAAGTTGACTCTCTCAAGGACGCGCACGGGGCTGTTTTCGACGCGTCTACATAACAGTCAAAACGTTAAGAAAAACTAAAGGGACTCCACGTTCCTTCCAGTCACAGTGCGAACGTACAGGGTCTCGACTTTGTTTGGGAAGGCGAAATCGAGGCGAGGCGAGTTCGTTTCAAGCACACTGCGACCACAGCGTTAAGCAGTGATTGCTGGTTGAGAGTTGCCGTACAACACTCGATCAACTTTGCAAGTACTCACAGATATTTCAGCGTCGATGGAAACTTGACATCCCTGAGCGACGTGGTGGAATGACTTAGGAGGAACCTGTATGAACGCATGAGATGAGATGGCGATGAGTGCACTGAATATCCAGTCCAACAAGTGGGCAACTACAGCAAGTCGTACAACGTCAGCAGAAAAGCTGGAAACTTGACGCTGTCGACCGACTTCAGTGGCGCTGTCAGCACCCTGTGATCAGAATAACTTACGTCAGACACAACGACTTTGACAAGGCTCCGAATCTGACTTCTGACTCACAGTGTTTGCAGCCTATCGGGGAACTTGGCGTTGTCGAGCGCTGCAAGGGTCAAATCCTCAAGTGACCTACGTCGTCCGGGCATCAACGTCAGAAACGAGTACAGTGTGCTGTCCGTCACTGAATTGCGTACAGGTACTGTAGGCTTGCAGGCAAGACCACGTTGTCGAACGATCGGAGTGTTGACGGTCCAATGACCCTGCAGCAGAAGCATTAGACTCGTCCACGCGGCGCCCATTGCAACCAATTGATCACTTACAGGGATTGAAGGCCTTCAGGCAATATCACGTTGTCCATAGATGTGAAAGCGCTGTCGAGCAAGTGCCTGAACAAATGAAACCATCATGTTCTCATCAGTTTCAACTGAAGCCATAGTCCAGAACCGATCTGTCGGGGCTAAGCAAATGGGACGTACACTTCTTTGGCGGTCTTGGGCAGGATGAGGTTGTCCACGAGCTTGGGTGAGAACGTTGACAGATACCTAGGCATGGCAACACAACAAATGAGCAACCACGAGAAACTGTGGCCTTCTGGTCGACGCGTTCCCTTCGTACAATGTCTGCAGGTTGCTCGCGGATGAAAAGTCGGCTCCTTGCGACAACGGGTTGTCCACGAAATTCCTATCCAATACTTGAGAATTAGCGCACAGTCACGAGTGGTGAAAGGGATCTTAGTTAGAGACGAACATTTTCTTCACATCCGTCGGCGCACTGGCCACGCGCTCAATGCCCTCAGAGTACAGCAGCAGCGCGTATCCATCTCTCGTGTACATGAGATCCACGGCTGTGAATTCGCAGTTCGGCTGCACGATCCATCCTCCATCCGCCGGCTTGTTCTTGGAGGCCATGAACGTCGGCCCAGTCGGGGCGGGCTGGCCCGTGGAATCACACACGGCCGCTGCGTCCCCACCAACAGCCAGCCACGACAGCGCCGCTAGTAGCGCTAGCGGCCATGGGGAAGCAAACACCATTCGCATGCTGCACGTCGTCGCGCGAATCGTCGAGTGCTTTTCCACACCCTGACTCGAAGAAAGCAAGAGCTCCGTGGCCTTTCTCGCCCCACACGTTCGGCCGGGAAAGTGCAGACAGGACATACTGTTTAAATGCATATGCCTGTGGATATCGATACATATCTCGCCATCTTCCCGCTCCTGATGATAGGCAGCACGGTCTATGTGCAAATTGCGTTCCCCTTTTGCTGCACAGTGCCAGTCGAGGGGAAGCTATCCGCTTACGCAGGTCGTAAAAACTTTATTTGTCCTACAGTGTATATCGTATGGAGACGGGTATTCGATTAAACAGGATTAGTCACCCGCCATCCTGCCGCTGACGCCTGTCGACTGGAAGCTCTTCTCGGAATGAGCACTTCCTCCTCCCGACATCGCGACTCGCGCGGCTGTGCGTGGAAGCTCCAGCGGACATGGTGGCTCTGCGCTCGCTGGTGCTGGCTCTGCTGGGTATGGACGCCGTCCGTGCGGCGCTGGTCTGCGATCTGACGGGCGAGGCGGCGCCGAGCGTCGTCACGCTGCGCGCGTCCAAGAACAAACCCGCGTCCGACGCGTGGATCGTGCATCCCGACTGCACGATCGAAACCAAGCCGCTGGCCGGTAGTATGGGATACCTGGATGTCTCGAACGACGACATTGAACGCGTGGATAGTGTGCCGACCGAGACGAATATCCTGTAAGTGTAGAACGCTTGGCGGTGGGGTGTCGACAACATTGTGGATGGATATTGTGACGAAAAGACTTGTTGTGTGGCTGCAAATGTAGACAGATCACCGGCAACCCACTCTCACGTGGTGGTGACTTGTCAAAGGCAAGCAAGTTGACGCAAGTGTACGGAAAAACACAAGAGTTTGGATGATCAGCGGCTTTGACTAACGCCCCGATGGGTTGCGCGCAGGAATACATGGCAGTTCGCGGGGCTCATCTTACCCAGCACGGTGACGACACTGTCAGTTTATCTCGACTGGGAAGTTCGAACGGTGCGGTACTCAGTGGACTGATGGTTGTTATTCCTTTGAACAGGAGTTTTGCAAGTGGCCAGCTCTCGTCGTTGGCTGGATTGGCTATCCCCACCCAGCTCCAAGTCTTGTACGTTGCCTTACAAATACGATCGTTTGTTCGATTAGTTGTGAAATGTGATCTCTAATCTTTGTGATCAATGTAGGAGTCTTTATGGGAATCCGTTGCAGTCGTTCAAGGGCGTGAAGCTACCTGAATCCATCAAGGAACTCTCTCTCTCCTACACCAAGCTCTCAGCAATCGACTTTGAGATTCCTGCTCAGCTGAGCATCTTGTAAGTCACTCAGTCCGACCCGTGCGCGTCTTCTCTCCTTGTCTGAAAAGATTGATTCTAATCATATCCTTATGTCCAGTGACGTGAGTGGCAACGCAATTTCCAGTATCCAGGGGATCAAGCTCCCCGATTCTCTCGAGAGATTGTACGTATTGGTTAAAGTAGTAGCCTGTGCCACAGGCGCGCATCACTGACTATATGATTTACACGTGTAGCGCCTGTGATTTATGTGGTCTTACTGCCGTTCGAGGTGTCAAGTGGCCAAAATCACTTCGGGAAATGTACGTTTGGAGCTCGACTGAAGTTTGCTGTTCGAGTCCCGCTGATATTTTCGTGTCTTGTTCAGCAACCTCTATAGGAATTCATTCGTGAATTTTGAGATCCGACGATCCGATCTCCCACAGTTCAAGAATTCGTTTGTCGCCTCGATCTCGCAGCCGAAATGTGCGGATTCAACGGCGGAGATCGTGGTCGTCAATGAGAATCGGCTCTGTGTCATCGAAGGTATGTGAGGATCTACAGTAGTCCATTTCCTTGTTGTTCTGGTACTTCGTATCCCTTAACTTCCGTGGCTTTTGAACAGACGATCGGTTTGAGGCCATCTACGTGAATGGAAACGGCATCACGCCAAGCGCACCGTCAACTTCGAAATCCACTCCAAGTCCTGGTAGTGCAGGTGCGACAGCAACACCTGGAAGCACGGCGAGTCCCGATGACGACCAAGGCACTGGCACTGGCTCTGGTCCAGGAACCAGCACGACGGAGGGGAGCAAACCCGCAGACTCCAGTGGATCGACCTTGGTCTCCGACTCGAGTTCATCCAAGGCCTCAGCAAATCAGCCGCGGCCGTCGCGCAACTCCACGTCGGGTGATGCTACGGATTTCCTGGGTGGGAGCGAAGATGAGTCAACTAGCAGCTCTTCCACAAGTGGACTACAACCACGATCATCACGGAAAGGCGGATCTGTGTCCACTTCAACCGACACTGTTTCCAGCTCATCGTCCACCAAAATGGCTCTTATTCTCGGTGTGTGCGGCGGTTGTGTTGGCCTCATCATCGTGATTGGTCTCCTGGTGTCGGCAGCAAGAAAGCGACGAGCGACAAATACAGAGGCTGACTCCAAGTACAGACCAGTTGACACGCCGCATGAATCGACCGTCAACCACAGCCTCGATTTGAGTACCAGTTCCGACCTGAGCAACGACGTGCGCAACGACAAGGCGTTGATTCCGTACCATATTGAGCGAAGTGATCTTACGTTGGGCGAGAAACTCGCACAGAACCGCTCGTCCGTCGTTTACAAAGCCACTTGCCAAGACGTACCCGTCGCCGTCAAGAAACTTCTCCCTGGGGTATGGGACAACAAGGTGAAGCTGAACAAGTTCATGGACGAGATTCGCACTTGCTCGCGTCTCAACCACCACAAGATCGTTGGATTTGTGGGTATATCGTGGACCAGCATCCGCGATCTCTCGGTCGTGATGGAGCTGATGCCGCTTGGAGATCTGAGCACCGTACTCGAGAACCAGCACCAACCGCCAAAAGCCCAAGACTGGTCGCGTCCGTGGACTGAATCGCAGATCAAGAGCAAGGCTTTGATCGCACAGGACGTGGCAGAGGCCGTCGTGTACCTCCACTCGTTCAACGATCCGATCTTGCATCGCAACCTCAAGGCGCGCAACGTGCTACTGGACAGCCAAGGCAACGCCAAGCTCAGTGGCTTCGGCATCAGTCGCAAGTCATCCCCAGACTACACGATGACCGGCGAGATCGGTACGGCAGCGTGGATCGCACCTGAGGTTTTGCGAGGCGAGCGATACGATGAGAAGGCAGACGTGTACTCTCTAGCTGTGCTTCTGGTGGAGTTGGATCGCTGTCAGCATCCGTATGCGAGTGATGCGAGTCACCATCAGAGTGGTGTCGTTCGTGATCCGGGTGTGAGTCGCCACATCAAGTACAATAACACCCAGATCGCAGTGATGGTGAGTTCCGGCAAACTACGACCGTCGGTCTCAAGCGATTGTCCGGAGATTGTGGCGTTACTTGTGGCTCAGTGCTTGAGTTTCAATCCAGCAGATCGACCAACGTCGATGGGAGTAGCTTACGGACTTCGCCAAGCACGGATCGCTCTTGAAGAAGACTAACACCACCACAATATCCGACACGAACGATGGACACGAAGCATCAATCAAGTTTATTTTACTCATCATCGACGACGATCACAATCACAAACACGACCGTAATGGAAAAGATAGGACGCTCACCAGTCCAAGCACGAGGGGATCTGGCGGAACAAAACTGTACGGCGCAGTGTCTATGCCACGTTCGAGTCTGGACGCGTGGCGGCAACGTACAGCGCCCACGAGCGCGTGAGGCCGTCGTCCATCTTGACCTGACTAAGCACGTCCAGCGCTGCTTGCTTATCGATCGCCGCGTAGTTAGCGTACAGCAGCGAGTTCCACGCGTTGGTCATGTCCTTGCCGGTCACAATAGCTTCCTTCGACAAGACGTCGTCCCATTCTTCCTTGACAAACTTAGTCGAGCGCACGATCTCGTTGATGGGCGACACAGGGATCATCTGGATGCCGTGGATACAGTACTTCTCAGCGCTGAACCACGACGCGTAGTCCACTTTGTTATCGAAGAAGATGCCCGTCACGTGGTTCTTGGCAAACTCGGGCGGGTGGACGGTGGTGCTCGAGTCCATGAGGAAGTATGTGCGCACAGCGTGGGCATCGATGCGCATCATCAGACTTCCCAGGTCTTCCACCGCCTTGTTGCCCGTGACTTGGCCCCACAGCATCATACCGTAGTAGAAGTTGATATCTTCAGACGTGGACTCCTGGTCCTTACCGTCAGCGAGCGGAGTTGCACCGTGCGAAACCGAGTGGCCCAAGAACCACGAAAAGTGACGGAATGTGGGAAAGTGGATGTCCTTCGGGCTTGGGTTCGCGACATCGCGAAGCATCGTCCACACCATCGTGTCCAGCTCGTCCATACGAGCCCAAGTCGGATCGAGCTTGCGAAGCATGGCCGAGCCAGTCACCCAGTAGCCGTAGTGGTAGTGGTGGTCGTTGTAGATGCCGTTGCCAAAGTCCGCGTTGGCGTCGTTCTTGGTGATGGCTTCAGACGTAGCGATACCACGGTACGTTGTATCGTAGATCAGCGGCGATGTGAACGTGTTGGACAGGAACTTGTCTAGGAGCCCTTGCAGCTTCTTCACGCAGGTCGAAAGAAGCGTCTTGTCAGAGCCCATGACAGCGGTATCGTCGGCCATGAGGCACAGCGACGCGTACTTCTGGTATGCCTTGCCAGTGAAGTAGTAGCTCGTGCCGTCCAACGTCCACTCAGCACTGATGTCTTCCTGGAGCTTCTGCTTGAGCTGCACCTTCTCAACAACAGCGGCGTCGATCTTGCGAGGCGCATAGAAGCCGATATCCTGCTTGAGTTCTGGCTCCGTGATTTTCCATTGCGCAACACCGCCGGCCGCAGTCTTCGACACGATGCCCGTCATGGAGCCACGAGTAGTGGAGTGGAGGACGATCGACCCCGAGGCACTGGCGTTTTGGGCAACAGGACGGTTGCCGTTCATGGATTCAAGGTGGTGTGGCAGGGCAAAGTGCAGCAAGCCATCATCCGCGCACGTGGTGCCGTTCGTCGCCCAGTTGAGCGTGTACTGCGTGCGTGACTCGATCGAAACCGAGCCGCCGCGCACCACACAGCCAGCGTAGGCGTCGTACACATCGTTCGAAGCACCTTCAGGGATCACCGCAAGACGAATCGTGCCCGTGTATGCTCCAGAAGCCTTGATCGTCGAGTTGTCCATCGTGAATGTACCAGGCGTGCTGGTGTACATGACCCAGGTCTGCTTGTTGCTGAGCTCGAGAATGTACTTGCCATCGGCTTGGTCAAACTTGGTGACCTTGGACGCCGTCTGGATGTTCGGCGTGAGCCCCTTGTAGTCGGCGGAGACAAAGGCCATGCCCGTCAGCAGCGCCGTATCCATGCACTTGGTGCCACTGCAGATGCTCAGGTTGATGCCCATGTCGGTCCAGTCGTAGACCTCGTACGTCGGTACAGTGGTGAACTCAGCCGCTGAGAGCGTCACGTCGTTGTGGTACTCGTGCAAATAGTACTTGATCTTGCCGTCCTTCAGATCAGCCTTCTTGCGGTACGTGTACGAGTAGCACGCCTGGAGACCGTACGGTCCTTCCGCACCGATCGGAAGCTTGAGCGCGTACGGGTTGGACCACGCCGGGTTCGAGTGCACGCCCTTCTCCTTGGCCGTCGTGTGGATGAGGTTGCCCCACCACTTGTTCGTCGGGATCGCACGCGTCGTGAGCAGCTCCTGCTTGACGTTGATGATGGGCGCGACGGCCGCGAGTCCGGCGTTGCGCTTGAACATATCAGCCGGCGCGTCCGTCGAGAATGGCTGCAACAAGTCCCCACTAGCGGACTGGTCGCTGTTGCTGTCGTTCCCAGTGGCTGGCGTGATCGCTGGCGCGGCAGTCGGCGTCTGCGCCGTAGCCGAGGGCTTCGTCGTCGTCGCTGGTGGCTTGGTCGCCGGTGTCGTCGGTGTCGCCGGAGTCGCAGGTGTCATTGGCGCTGTGGGTGTCGTGGGCTTCACCGTTGTGGCTGGCAACGCAGGCGTCTTCGTCACCGCAGGCGTTGGCATTGGCGCCACCGTTGGCGTCGCGATCTGCTTGGGGTTGTCATAGCTAGAGCGCACGCGGCCAGCGGTGGAGTCCGGCGGCAAGTCACCAAAGCCGTACGAGTCACTGGCCGAAGCACGCGGGGCCATGAGCCCGCAGACCGCGATCATGAGCCACTGCGCCGTCTTCATGTTGGTTCGTCTTCTGCGTTTTGTTGGTTCTGTTGGAAGGCGAGGCGAGGGGCTTGAGAGCTGCGAGGCAAATTGAAGAATGAGGAGCAGTGTGGAACGAGGAACGCGTCGAAGGGCGTTGAAGACGATGACCCCAGGCGACGTTGCCCGCCCGGAGATTCCTGAGTCGCTGGACTGGATGCTCTGGATGCTCTGGATGCCGGACGCTGGATCAGGTGACGGACGGAGGTCGTCCAGCTGCGCGTGCCGCCCCAACTGTGGAAATTCCCTTTCGCTTGACGGACGGGCGTCGAATGCTCTTCCTGGATCAGCGCCAGGCCGGCCGATCTGGATCCGGCGTCCGGAGTCCAGTGTCCAGAGGCAGCGGCATTCGATTGGAGAACTGAACTAGAAAAAGAGGCCCCCAACCAGCTGGCTCGACCACATGCAGTCTGCACGGTGCAGATGCACAAGTGTAGCCATTTTACACGCCACAATCTCGACGACACAGCTGCCGACACAGCAAATGCAGCCAGCCATGCGGACGGACGCGACTCAGGCGACGGGCGGACGGCAACGCGTGATCTCCCGCACTGTGTCGATACTTACCGGTATTAGCATCGGAGTCCCAGACTGCACCCACCGCTGGGGTCGGAATGGTCTTGCGTAACCCATGCCTCCAGCCGCGTAACCAGCCCGTGACTGGGGGTTCCGAGTGTCTTCCTCCAGTTCGCCAGCGACCAGCTGCGTTCGCGGAGCGTTCGCGCGCCTGCTTGAAGTGACCGGCTTCGGTCACTGCCCTTCAGTTCTATCAGCTTGTCGGTCGCACCCAATTGGTAAAAGAGTGGCGTACCGCCACCTGCAGCCGCGGGCCACGGATCACCCCAGCACAATAATAACCATCGCCATGTCAACGACCGTCGCCATGACCAACACGTCCAGCCGAGCCGTGCAACCCAAGCGAGGCTTCCACAGGCACATCTGGGGAGGTGGCTCGTCCGGAGATTTTGTTGCTGGCGTAACCTTAGTCCAAAGGGTTACACTGTGATCAGGTGACAGGCGTACCCTTTTTAGTCTCGTTTCTGAGTTCACAGTCAAGTCGATGGAAGAAAAGGGATGCACGAAGATGCCCGCACCCTTCTCCACGCGGCACGCGACTTCTTTCGCAGCTACTGATGCAGCGTGGACACCACACGCAGTGTAGTTCGAACTGTATTGCTCTAGTTGGCACCACACAACTTGCGGTGCCGCCGCAAGGGCGGAAGATCTCAGAGCCGCGCGAAGCGAAAAGATCTTCGTCAAATGCAGCAAAATGCCACGCGTCGCTACGGCAGAAAAGGCGAAGAACGCGACGTGAACACCAACCGCGCCATGAATTGGATAGCATTCGGAGAAGTGATGAGTGAGATAGCTTGATGCAGACCAAGAAGCCGTGCCGGCTTTCCAGGCTGAGGCGAAAGATCTACACACAGGTCCTGTATTAGGGAGATGGCTACACTTCTGCAACAGGGTCAAGCTCCACTTTGCATGGAGTAGGAGTGTGTGAGTGCAATGGAAGTTGTGTATTGCTATTGTTTGTTTCGATCCATTGCTGTCTTCTTCTTCATCGTATTCTTCTCGTTGTTTCTGTCAGTCGTATGCTTCGCTTGTCTTGTGGGACGATCGGAGCTGTTGATCAGCCCTTGATCTGCGAGAGCAGCGGTCTCCGCTGCGTCACGACGGGCTTCTCCACCTGACGCAATAACTTGAAAATGCCCGTGCCCAATGGGATCGGGATGCCCATGATGATGCACTCACTCACGCCCACGATCGCGTCGGTACGCGAGTGGACCGCGGCATCGAACAAGTGGTCCGTGGTCTTCTCGAACGACGCCAGCATGAGCACACTCTCCTTCATCTTGGCAATACCGAAACGCGTGATACCCAGCACCTCGCCCTTGAACGTCATGATATCCGACAGCAGCATCAAGTGGCGACGGTCGATACCGATACCGTACGCACTCATGATGTAGCTCACCTCCGACGTGATCAGCTCACGCGCGGCTTCGATACCCAGCGTCTTCTCGACTTCGATGATGTGGTTCGACGTCGTGTTCAAGCCGTCCACACCAGGAATGCCCATGACTTCGGCAAGACCGTAGCCTTCCACCAGCAAGTGGTGCGCCTTGGACGCGGTTTTGCCGCTGGTCTCCTCGTAATTGATCACGGCGCGGTTCACAGTCGGGATACCCTGCACGATCACACCGGGGAGCTCGGCCTTGAGCGCCTGCATCGCGAAGTAAGCTCCACGCGTGTCGCCACGAGACGACTTGTAGTTGGATGGCGCCAAGATGCGCAGCTTGTCTGGGCAACGCGCGTTGAGAAGCACGTGCTGCTCCTTCAGCAGGCGCAGCACACCACGTGGACCGACGCCACTGGCGTTCAAGATGCTGTTGCGGACCGTGCGCGCGTTGATGTTGAGATGCAGCTGATCGATAGCATCCATGTCGAGCTTCACCGACAGGTACGCCTGGTCACGAGCAAACACTTCCTTGACGTGAATGGCGATCTCACCGAGGGTCGTCTTTTCGATCTGGCCCTTCACAATACGCGCCGATCGCTCGTCTGTCTTACACACCAGCGCCGCCGTGATAATCGGGGTACTGATGGCCTTGGAGGCGTTGATGATCTCCTTCAAACGCGGCACACCAAGCGTCACGTTCATACTGGCGACACCGGCAAAGTGGAACGTCTTCAGCGTCATTTGCGTACCAGGCTCCGAAATCGACTGCGCACCGACGGCACCCACGGCCTCACCAGGCTCCATACGAGCGCGGTGGTACTTATACAGCGCCGTCTCCAACAGCTTCTCCACTTGCTGCGTGGTCAAACGACAAATGTTGTGCGACACGAGCCACGCGGCTTCTTCCTTTTCGGCCGATCCCTCCACCGACGCACGCGCACGCCACTGGGCAATGGATTTCTGCGTCTTGAACTTCTTGGTCCACGCGCTCGAGCCAACAGCATCAAGGCCCTTGCGCTTGTACGCGACCGTATCGAAGGTGATGGCATCCTCTTCATCTTCTTCGTCCGACTCAGGGGTCTCCGACTTGACGAGACGCTTACGGCCCACAGCCTTCTTCGTTACCTTCTCCAGCTTCGTCGCGACCTTGACCTTCTTCTCGGCCTTTGCCAAAGGGTCCTTCTTCATCGACTGGGTGATGGCCGAAGCCGTCGTCGCGATCTCCTCTTCGAACACCTTCTCCAACTGAACCGAGTAGGTCTTGAGCTGGTGATCCATCGTGTCGATGCCGGCACTAGCACGGGCCTTGGCGATCTTGCTCGCAACAGAGCCCAAAAACTCTTCGACTTCGATGAGGAACTTGCGGCCCGATGGCAGAATGCCCTGGAAGTCTGGTCGCTGGACCGCCTTCTTCGCAACCTGGCGAATCTCGAAAGGCAGCAAAGCTGGCGAGTCATAGTCCGGGCACGTCGCACGGATGTGCTCCAGCAGGCGGTGAAAGTCCACTGGTCGGTCGTCGCCCTCCATGAAGGCTGGGTTCAGGCCGTCATCACCGTACGTGAACTGCACGACCGCACCTTCCGAGTTACGCACCGAGTGGTCGTACTGGCACGACAGATCTTCGAGCGCCTTCATCAAACGACGCGCCA
This sequence comes from Pythium brachiatum, assembly GCA_023337615.1. Taxonomy (NCBI): domain Eukaryota; phylum Oomycota; class Peronosporomycetes; order Pythiales; family Pythiaceae; genus Pythium; species Pythium brachiatum. Next base: position 9,329 of record JAADXI010000225.1, on the reverse strand, counting down.
TGTAACCCGTCTCAGCCGTCTTCACAGCCGTATCAACCAGACCTTCACGACCACCCATCGTGTGGAAGAAGAACTCTGTCGCGGTCAGGCCGCTGTAGAACGAGTTAGCCACGAAACCCTTGGCCGCGGCGTGAAGCGCCTGAGGCAAGAAGTGTGGCAGCGTACGGTTCACAAAGCCTTCAGGCACACGCTTGCCGCCGACCGACTGCTGACCGACACAGGCCACCATCTGCGAAATGTTGAGCGGACTACCCTTGGAGCCACACTCAGCCATGATACGCGGGTTGTTGTGGAACGGCAGCGAGCGCATGCACTCGGCACCGGCCGTTTCACGAAGCTTACCGAGCAGACCGTTGAGCTCGCTCTCAAGCGACTGCAACGGGTCACATCCAGGCTTGAGCTGCAGCTTACCACGACGGTACTCCTCAATAGCTCGGTTCGCGTCGTCGTAACCCTTCTGCAACAGCTCTTCCTTCTTTTGAGCAAGTTCGGCTGATGGCGTCACGTCGTCGATACCAATCGAGAAACCCTTGAAGTCACCCAACCAGCGAGCGCACAGCTTTGCGAGACGGTTCATGCAGCGCGCAGCCTCACGGGATCCGTGGTCACGAATGAGCACGTAGAACAAACCCTGCTTACTGCCGTCACCGAGTGTCTTCTTCGCGAGGTTACCGCACATCAATTCGCTGTTGCGGAAGCACACATAGCCGTCCTTCCAGCACATGTACTTGTCTTTGCCCGTGTAGTTACGCTCCTTCAACTCCAGGTTCACGAGCACGTTCGACTTGTGGTTTGGTTTGATGAGCATGTTGATGATCTGCTTGCCGGTCCAGAGGCGCACAGGAAGCACGATCGCGGGCGGTGGCAGGTCGATGTGGTCGTTGGCATCACCCAGCATCGCGACAACCTGGCAGAACTGCTCGCGGTTGAAGAAAATGTTCTTCTGGGTCAGCAGATACGACGCCGTCAGGAAATCCTGCGTTGCCGCAACGAGTGGCTCACCGTTACGCGGCGTGATCAAGTTCTGCTCCACGCCCATGAGCGTGATGGCCTCGGTACGCGCCTCCTCGGTCTGCGGCAAGTGCATGTTCATCTCGTCACCATCGAAATCGGCGTTGTACGGCGAGCACACACACTCGTTGAAGCGGAACGTGCGCCACGGCATGACCTTGGCTCGGTGGGACATGATCGACATCTTGTGCAGCGACGGCTGACGGTTGAACAACACGATATCGCCGTCCTCCATGTGGCGCTCGACAATATCGCCGATCTTTAGCTCGTCCGCGAGGCTCGCGCGGTCACCGTACAGGAGGTTCTTGGTAAACTTCTGGCCCTCGATGCGGATCACGTTCGCGCCTGGCCACACGCTTGGGCCGTTCACAACACAGCGCCGCAGCTTCTCGATGTTATACCGCGTGACCTTCTCTGGGTACGTCATGGTCTTCGCGACATGCTCGGGCACACCGACTTGGTCAATGCGAAGGTTCGGATCTGGCGAAATGACCGTACGGCCGGAGAAGTCCACACGCTTGCCCGATAAGTTACCACGGAAACGGCCTTGCTTGCCCTTGAGACGCTGGCACAAACCACGAATACTCTTCGGGGCGCCTGGCGGCTTCACCAGACCTGGTGTGTCGCCGTTCATGAGCTGCGCGACCTGGATCTGCAAGAAGTCCCAATCTTCCATCACCATCTTGAGCGACGCGCCCTTGAGAAGTGCGGCGCGAAGAGCGAAGTTGACCTGCACGATCTCCTGGAGCTTGACTGTGATATCGTCTTCATTGCTGCCGGCTCCGCCGTCCATCGCGACGGACGGACGAATGCACACTGGTGGCACGAGCACCGAGTTGAGGATGAGTTTTTCTGGGCGACCGGCAATCGGATCGACCCACAAGAGCTCACAGTCCTGGTCAGGGATCTGCTTGAAAAGCTCCTGCACAGCCATCGGGCTGAGATCCTCCTGGGCCTTGGGCAAGTGCTGTCCGATGTCTGGGTTGATCGCCTGGGCCTCGGAGAACTGGGCGACAAACACGTTACGCAAGTCCTGGGCCGACTTGGCACGGTATTTCTCGTGGACGAGCTTGAGCGTCGTGGTCGTGATCTTGCGTACCGTGCCGTTGATGCCGTCACAGTACGGACACTTGACCTGCTTCTTACAGATCGCCGAGATCTTCTTGCGCATGCCCATGAGCCGCAGCGAGTCGGCGCGCGGATCGCGCATGCGTCGCAGAAACGTCTCGCGCTCCTGCGGCGGCAGCAAAATGCGGCTGCACTCCTTACAAATGTTCTGCAGGATCTCCGTGATGGCCTTGAAGTATCCAATGTGGAACACTGGCAGCTCGAGCTTGATGTAGCCAAAGTGGCCCACACAGTCCGATAGACGCAGGTTACAAGTCTGCATGTACCATCCAAAATACGTCAGTATCTCCTCCCCCCAGTAAGCCACGCATAGCATCAGCCACGTACGTCACACGTATCCTTCTTGTTGGAGACACCAAGTCGCTTATCCAGCACTCCGTCCGCCGCTGGGTCGCGCGACGGCATCTTGAAGAGATCCCTGGTGATCGATCAACCCAACCTTCCATCAGTTTCTTCCCACCATACAACAAATAGCCAACAGACAACCTACTTGGAGTGGATACGCATCTCGGACATGCGCATCATCTCGATCTCGGATAGCAAGCCAAAGTTCAAGTGGCTGATCTTGGCGGGGCGGTCGTTTTCCAGCACGAGCTGCTTGACGAGCGGATTGCGGCGCTCGCCGCGCGCGCCCATGGGCCCGCCGCCGCCCATGGCCGCGCCAGCGCCTGGGCCGTGCTTGTTTGCGTGCATACTCGCAGTTCCCACTCGCTCTCACGCGCTGCTGCTCCACAGAGACGTCGCGTGGAGATGGATGCGAATGGAGCCCGACGCCGTTTTGGCTGGTGAGAATTTGGGGCGGATGGCGGCCGCTGGTGGTTGGTGCGAGCGGAAGGGTTACGGTACAAGTGGGTACAACGTACCCTCCTACCAACCGCCGATAGGGTACTGATATAATCAATGAATTGCGTCGTGTTTTAAAAATCTGACTACAGAAGGCGAATGATTGGCTATATAAATGAATAATTTCGGCCAATGGTCAGAAGGAAGAGATGCAGCAATGGTGAGGGTGGATATCCGAGCCACGGAAAGCTGAGAGTAACATGGGGCGAGGTGAATATTACCGCAACAAGTATGGCGGCGGCGGTCGCGGCCGTGGCCGTGGAGAGCCGCGCGATGACGACAGAAGAGAAGAAGGCGGAGCTGCATCGTATGATGGTCCGCGTGGCGGCGGCGGTGGACGTGGAGGCGGACGGCGAGGAGCGGAAGACGACCGCAATAGCCGCCCGTCGTCCGGCTCTGGACCCAGTCTTTCGTGGATGCAGCTCGGCAATTTGCTGCAGGAGATCCACAACCGCAACTACAACGCGTACCACGACCTTGAGCGAGGACTCTTCGCGTTCAATGACCGCGGTCTCGCGTTTCAGCTGGGCTTTGACCACATCCAAGGCGATCCGTACGCCAGTCCGTCGCGTGCCCACGTACTCGTGAGCGCCGCGTCGGCCAAGTTCCCAGCGGACATGTACCAAACGAAGATCCGCAACGTGGCGCTGTGCGATTATCTCACGCGGCGCTTCGCTGAGAGTGCCCACCAGGCTGGTGTCGACGCCAAGACCAGTACGTCTCGAGCCATGATCCGTCATTCTATTTCGAATCTCTGTCGATATTGACAATATGGGTATTGGCTTTGTGTTACGATAGGCAGTAACTCGTGGCACGGAGCGAAGGGAGGCGACATGACTATCGACACGCCAGGCCAGCATGTTATCGAGCGCTCGTCGGTCATGGTGCTGGACAATGGAGATGTGGAGGCGCGGTTCAGCATCAACCTGCCGGCGCGGGGCCGTACGATCTGTGGCGACTGGGCGTACACGATCTTGGTGGAGACTTTACCCAAACTTGTGCGCCAGGCGTTGTTGCTTCAGAGCCTGGACGAGCGGGACGTGTGGACGCATCTGCGTTCGGTGGAAGATCAGGAAGCGCTTCGTGGGATGCTCGAGACCGCCGGTTTGGTCGGCTTCGTGCACGACGGCGCTATTTTGCCCCGAGAGGTATGTCATCCCTTATGAGGAGCTATATTATCGGACTCACCTCACTAACAGGGTCATCTCTGAGCAGTCTGGAGCCTCCGATCGGCCACTCAGCAAAGACCACGCGGTCGCGTTCAAGTCACCACCGTCGCTGAAGCGGTCGTTCACGCTGCCAAACTCTGGCGAAGTTTCAGGAATGGGAATTCCAGCAGGTGTGACGCTGTTTGTAGGCGGCGGTTTCCACGGCAAGACCACGGTTTTGAAGGCGCTGGAAGTCGGTGTGTACAACCATATCCCAGGAGACGGTCGGGAGTTCGTCGTGATGGATGAGAGCGCCGTTAAGATCCGCTCGGAGGATTCGCGTAGTGTCGTGAGCTGCGACATCAGCTCATTCATCGATAACCTTCCGTTCAAGCAAGACACGACCAAGTTCACGACCGCAGACGCATCTGGTAGTACGTCTCAGGCTACCAATATCATCGAGGCGCTTGAGGTTGGAGCTACGACACTGCTGATCGATGAAGACACCTGCGCGACGAACTTTATGATCCGTGACTGGAAGATGCAGCAGCTCGTGGCCAAGGACAAGGAGCCGATTACGCCTTTCATCTCCAAGGTTCGTGCCTTGTACGAGAAGCACGACGTGTCGTCTATACTGGTAATTGGTGGCGCTGGCGACTACTTCTCCGTGGCCGACCACGTGATCATGATGGATTCGTACGAGCCTCGGGACGTGACAACGGAAGCCAAGGCGATCGCCTCGCAGCACGGAGAGATTCGTCAAGAAGATGTATTCGGTGGATTCCGGCCACGAATTCCACTCGCCCGAGGTTTTGAAGTCAACGGCAAAGTCGTGTCACGCGGAAAAGACCGCATCCAGTACGGCGAGGTACGTGACGTGGTTTGGAAACCTATCGATGGCCATATTTTGCAACTTTTGACTCCGTTTTACGGTCTAGGTTGACTTGGATTTGAGCGCAGTCGAGCAAATTGTGGAAACGAGTCAAGTTCGCGCGATTGCTGATGGCATCGTGAAGGCTCGTGTCTTCATGGATGGCAAGCGCACACTCAAGGTGCGCTGCTTTGGAGCCACATTGAACCTTGAGGGGGTGGTTCTCACTCTGCATGGATGTGACTTGATCTGCAACAGGAAGTTATCTACGCAATGGAAGAGGAGATGGATCGCACAAAGTCACTCGACATGCTCAGCACGCACAGAAAGTATGGGTTTTACGCTCGTCCTCGTCGTTTTGAGGTGAGCACACGTGTTTGATTTCGTCGGATCTAGTAGTAGAATGTCGACCTGATGTGTGTATGTGTATTGACAGCTTGCCGCCGCAATCAATCGACTTCGTGGCGCCAGCATCACTCAATAAACGCCGCTCAATTGACCAAAATCGTCTGAAGATCCTTTTTGGCCACTGATTGTGATGATACTGACATTGTGCTCGAGCTCGTAGATGGCGTTTGTGAAGTGTCCCACGCGCGAAATCTCGCAGTACGAAGAAAGCAAGCCGCCACCATGTTCGAGCAAGTGCTGGACGTAAACCACGTGGAGAATGGTAGCTAGCAGCGGCTGGAATGGCTCTCGAACGCTGTCCATGGTTGGTGGCCACTTTGGATGGGTAGTATACGCGTCCAGCACTGTCCGTGTCTGCCTGCTCATTGTCACGAGATCATGTTGACGATGCTGTAAGTTTGTGGATAGTTGTGATGGATGCTGTAGGAGTTCGCACGCTGTGCTCCAACTTGAAGCGCCAACGGTTTCTCCCGGCAGGCGCCAGTCGATTTCAGGATGCAAGACCACTCGAATGGCCTCGACAAGAAGTGCTTCGCTCACCAAGTAGGTCTCGAAGTTGAAGACACCATCTTGGGCTTCGTTGCCTTCCGAGTCAATTGCAATTGGTTCAAGTTGGCCGATATGGGCAACCGTAGCAGCAAGGTTGTACAAAGCCTGCTCGAGGCTATGCTCATTTTCAGTATCATACTGATCTTTGGCGTGGCCTGGAAGCTTGAAGATGTCGAGCTTCTCTACAACCAGGGCAACTGTAACCGGCTGCTCATCGCGGTGTTCCGTGAGTAGACTCGTGCGGATCCTATCGACAAGGTCGCGCGCAATCGATTGAGTTGGTATTGTAGGCAACGTAACACGCACCACACAAATGCGGTTGTGTTCAAGACTTTCGCGAATGAAAGCGATCCCATCGGCATGGCTCAAGTCCACATCCTCTCTGAAGACGGCGAAGTATTGGCTGACGCACTTGTCAAGGTCGTCATCGTGCATGGTAGTGGTGGTGCTGTTGGATAATGCTCTGGGTATGGCGACGACGATCGGCGGAGGCAGTGTTCCACAAGCTTCACAGGCGCCGTAGTACAAGTACTCCAAGGACGAGCTGGAAACCTCCGCTCTCGACTCGAGGAGCGTTTGCAAGATCTCCAAGCGCGTTTGTTGAGCCACACCGCACGCTTCGCAGCTCCCTTCTCTCCATCCACTCGCTTCCGGTAGGTCCTCATATCCCTCCACTGGATACTGGCCAACCGTGCTGACATCGAGACCATGTTTCTTCGACAGACACTTTTCGCACACCAGTTCTTCCTCCTCTGAGCAGCCTCTTCTTCTGAGAGGACGCCAGATCGAATCCGGACAGCGCAGAAGCTGTGACAACCCAATGCGCAGCGATTGACGAGTCCCTATACCGACTCCTATCGCTGCGAGTTCAAACAGCAAGTGCGCCCGAAATTCGGTCTTCTGCTGGACGAGTGTGACCACGACCAAGTGGAAGATACCGTCGATCTTGCAGCCAAACTTGGCCATACGAATGGCTCGCACATAGCGCGCAAGACAAGCTCGCCATGTCGGCATGACCACGGCGCGAATGGATTCTCCAGCGGCATCCTCCTCAAGCCGAAGATTCGTCAACAAGTCGCCAAAAGCCGAGTGTGGAAGTCGGATAGCGTACGGATTCACGTCGTGCTTGAGCAACACCACCGACATGTCTCTGCCGACGTCAGTAACGCCAACCCGATCATCGTGGACGATCGGCTTCGCGAAACGCAGTTCGTATTCCGTCGAGGATACATCGAATACGTGGACTCGAGTCGACTGGTTGTCGCGTTTACCCAACAGGCCTTTCAGGTCCCCCGAAAACACGCGCGTGTTTCCACTTGCCTGCGTTGAATGGTCGTATGGTTCGCTGGAAGCGTGATCATCTTCCATATCATGGAGCCACGACGGGTACGAATGCCCACCTTCATAATCAGCGCGGACGACCATCGAATGCGTCGGCAGCAGTTGAGCTGCAGGTACGGCGATCTCATTGACGCTATCCACACCAAGCACCGATGAGATCACGAAATGAAGCTTGGACGTGTCGCTCGTGCGGATATATGCGGCCACGAAATGGTGCGATGAAGAAGAAGCGTGTCGAGGCAGTCGGAGTCCTTCCTTGTGGACACACAGCAGTGCGTGGTCGTACTCGCGGATCCGCAGCGGCGGTGGACACGGCGCACCCGACCACACCAGGTTACGCTGGCGCTTGCGACGGTCGTATATCACACAGAGCCACTGGCAGAAGGCATTGAGACCGTCTTGGGTGCGCCCGTAGCCAAGTGAACTGTACTCGCGCGTGGAGAGAAGCAAACTCAAGCTAGTTGAAGTGGAAGGATCGTACGCAACGAGGCGAAGCCCGTCCAGTGCGTATCCCTTGGCTCGGTGGTCGTACACGGCGACACGGAACTTCTTATCGCTGCCCCCTCCGCCGATGCCGCCCAAGTGCTGTACTGTGGAGAAGATGGGCATCGCCGTCAGTTTCCGCACACGCTCTCGCTGTATTCTCTTGTGGATGGCGTGGCGTCGGCGTATTTCCACCAACATCGACTGCCGATCTTCCAGAAACATGAGCGCGTTCTCATTCCGCCGTCGATCCATTTCTTTCGTCTCTTCAAACACGATGCGGTCGTGCTCCTGTCGAAGTTGCTTCCTCCGATCGAGATTTTCTTGGCGTTTTTGGTCAAGCTCGACTCGTTTATCGACCGGACTTGGCGGCGCCCCAAGCTCGCGAGCTAAATCACCCATGAGATCTTCGACAGCCATCTCTTCAGTCTCTACAGGTGGATGCGGCTCAGCGTGAGGTGCTGCTGGCTTTGGCGTCTTCTTGGTACGCTTCACTTTGAAATCGCGGTTCCGCTCCAGCGTTTTCCGTCGAATCGTGCTCTGCCGACGCTCCTGTTCTTCAGCTTCTTGTCGTTTCAGCTGCCGCGCTTGCTCTCGTTGGCGAACCAATGCGTCAAGCTCGTTGCGGCCTTTCTCAACAGCGTGCTGTGCTTTTACGACCGCAGCATCCAGTACTTCCAGTCGACTATGCAACTGTCGAAGCCATGAATTCGCAGTGTGAAGCGTATGCTGACGACACTGCTCGCGATACTGCCATACGCGGTGGTCGCTGACCAAGTCGTGTTCACTGTGGTGCTTGGTCAAGCGGATCTACACTCAAGCTGATGTTAGCGTCACGTCAAGAGCTCCAAAAGTGCGAGCTGCAAATCGATCACCTGGTGTTCGAGCTGGTTCGTAAGATCAACGAGTCGACTGCGGTCCCGTTGCACCACCATCAAGTGGTGCTCACGCATGCGCAGCGACTTCGTGGACGCGGCAATCGCTTCGAATACGTTCTGGCCGTTGTTGGGCTTGTCTACATGGCTCGCGTCGTCGCTGGGTATCTCGTCGAGGTTGAAAGCTCTGGCAAAGTACTTCTCTACGAATGCGAGCGAGCTGCTGCGGCCATAGAGAGCCTCCTCTTCGATTAACTTGCTTTGGGCTGACGCGATTCGCGAGCCATCGACGACGTCGTCCTCAGGAAGGATACTGACGAGCGGCATTACGAGAAGAGCAGGCGGGGACCCAGCGATTTTCTTGCTGGATCCACGCTTGTTGATAACTGAAGACCCCGCATTTTCACTGTTGCCCAGCCCTTCGCAAGTGATAAACGGGTTGCGGACAAGGCGGAATCCGAGCCACGTGACCAGATCTTCACACATATCCAAGAAGGCTGTGTCATGAGCCATACAAAGGAGATAGTTGGCGTGGTCGACTTCGTATGGCAGCCCACGGCCTTGGTGAACGACGTCGCGCCAGTGCGAAATGCTTTCGACAACGTTCACTGACGCAGCACGAAGCAGCAGAAGCCAGTCCCCGACCACCTGAAGCTCTTTGCCCGCTGGCAT